>CAWVNZ010000344.1:0-82019 GCA_963930735.1 Dioctria linearis
CGCCAGGGATTGCCTTTTCTATAGTAAATTATTCACAATATAATTTTTTACGGTCGAAAATTTTAATTGCGCCAGGGATTGCCTTTTCTATAGTAAATTTTTCAAAAAATAATTTTCTACTGTCGCAAATTTTAATTGCGCCAGGGATTGCCTTTTCTATAGTAAATTATTCAAAAAATAATTTTCTACTGGCGCAAATTTTAATTGCGCCAGGGATTGCCTTTTCTATAGTAAATTATTCAAAAAATAATTTCTACTGTCGCAAATTTTAATTACGCCAGGGATTGCCTTTTCCATAGTAAATTTTTCAAAAAATAATTTTTTACTGTCGCAAATTTTAAATACGCCAGGGATTGCCTTTTTCTATAGTAAATTTTTCAAAAAATAATTTTATACGGTCGCAAATTTAATTGCGCCAGGGATTGCCTTTTCTATAGTAAATTTTTCAAAAAATAATTTTTTACTGTCGCAAATTTTAAATACGCCAGGGGTTGCCTTTCTATAGTAAATTTTTCAAAAATAATTTTTACTGTCGCCAAATTTTAATTGCGCGGGATAGCCTTTCTAGATAACCTTTTTCAAAATTAATTTTTACTTCAAATAAATTTTAAATTCGCAAGTTATACGCCTTCCTTCTATAGTAAATTTTCAAAAAATAAATTTTTCAAAAAATAATTTTTACTATCGCTTGTTTTAATTGCGCCAGGGATTGCCTTTTCTACAGTAAATTTTTCAAAAAATAAATTTTTTATTGTCGCAAATTTTAATTACGGCAGGATTGCCTTTTCTACAGTAAATTTTCAAAAAATAATTTTTTACTGTCGCAAATTTTAATTACGCCAGGGATTGCCTTTTCTATAGTAAATTTTTCAAAAAATAATTTTTACTGTCGCAAATTTTAATTGCGTCCAGGGATAGCCTTTTCTATATAAATTTTTCAAAAATTAATTTTACTGTCCGCAAATTTCAAATACGCCAGGTATTGCCTTTTCTATAGTAAAATTTTCAAAAAATAAATTTTTCAAAAAATAATTTTTTACTGTCGCTAATTTTAATTGCGCCAGGGATTGCCCTAATTTCTACATAAATTTTCAAAAATAATTTTTTACTGTCGCAAATTTAATTACGGCAGGGATTGCCTTTTCTACAGTAAATTTTTCCAAAATAATTTTTTACTGTCGCAATTTTAATTACGCCAGGATTGCTTTCTATAGTAAATTTTTCAAAAAATAATTTTTACTGTCGCAAATTTTAATTACGCCAGGGATTGCCCTTTTCTATAGTAAATTATTCAAAAAATAATTTTTTACTGTCAGCAAATTTTAAATCCGCCAGGGATTGCGTTCTTTTCAAAAATTAATTTTTTACAGTCAAATTAATTTCGCCATGAATCCCTGCCTCTATTAAATTCTTCAAAAATTAATTTTTACTGTCGCAAATTTTAAATACCATTTTACCTTCGCAAAGGTAAAGCCCTTTTCAATAGAAATTTTCAAAAAATAATTTTTCAAAAAAAATATTACTTCCAAATTAATGCGCAAATTTTCTGCGCCAAGGGAATTGCCAGACCTTTTCTACATAAATTTTCAAAAAATACTTTTTTACGTCGCAAAATTTTAATTACGCCAGGGATTGCCTTTTCTACAGTAAATTTTTCAAAAATAATTTTTTACTGTCAGCAAATTTTTAATTACGCCAGGGATTGCCTTTTCTATAGTAAATTTTTCAAAAAATAATTTTTTACTGTCGCAAATTTTAATTACGCCAGGGATTGCTCTTTCTATAGTAAATTTTTCAAAAAATAATTTTTTACTGTCGCAAATTTTAATTACGCCAGGGATTGCCTTTTCTATAGTAAATTATTCAAAAAATAATTTTTTACTGTCGCAAATTTTAAATCCGCCAGGGATTGCGTTTTCTATAGTAAATTTTTCAAAAATTAATTTTTTACTGTCTCAAATTTTAATTGCGCCAAGGATTGCCTTTTCTATAGTAAATTTTTCAAAAATTAATTTTTTACTGTCGCAAATTTTAAATACTCCAGGGATTGCCTTTTCTATAGTAAATTTTTCAAAAATAATTTTTTACTGTCGCAAATTTTAATTGCGCCAGGGATTGCCACTTCTAAAGTAAATTTTTCAAAAAATAATTTTCTACTGTCGCAAATTTTAATTGCGCCGGGGATTGCCTTTTCTACAATAAATTTTCAAAAGATAGTTTCTACTGTCGCAAATTTTAATTGAGCCCGGGATTGCCTTTTCTATAGTAAATTTTTCACAAATCAATTTTTTACTGTCGCAAATTTTAAATCCGCCAGGGATTGCCTTTTCTATAGTAAATTTTTCACAAATTAATTTTTTATTGTCGCAAATTTTAAACACGCCAGGGATTGCCTTTTCTATAGTAAATTTTTCAAAAAATAGTTTTCTACTGTCGCAAATTTTAATTGCGCCAGGATTGCCTTTTCTACAGTAAATTTTTCAAAAAGAATTTTCTACTGTCGCAGATTTTAATTGCGCCAGGGATTGCCTTTTCTATTGTAAATTTTTCACAAATTAATTTTTTACTGTCGCAAATTTTAAATCGGCCAGGTATTGCCTTTTCTATAGTAAATTTTTCAAAAATTAGTCTTTTACTGTCGCAATTTTAATTGCACCAGGGATTGCCATTTCTACAGTAAATTTTACAAAAAACAATTTTTTACTGTCGCAAATTTTCATTGCGCCAGGGATTGCCTTTTCTATAGTAAATTTTCAAAAATTAGTTTTCTACTTCGCAAATTTTAATTGCGCAGGGATTGCCTTTTCTATAGTAAATTTTTCAAAAAATAATTTTTTACTATCGCAAATTTTAATTACGCCAGGATTGCCTTTTCTATAGTAATTTTTTCAAAAATAATTTTTTACTGTCGCAAATTTTAATTACGCCAGGAATGCCTTTTCTATAGTAAATTTTTCAAAAATAATTTTCTACTGTCGTAAATTTTAATTACGCCAGGGATTGCCTTTTCTATAGTAAATTTTTCAAAATTAATTTTTTACTGTCGCAAATTTTTAATTGCGCCAGGGATTGCCTTTTCTATAGTAAATTTTTAAAAATTAATTTCTTACTGTCGCAAATTTTAAATACGCCAGGATTGCCTTTTCTATAATAAATTTTTCAAAAAATTATTTTTTACTGTCGCAAATTTTAATTGCGCCAGGGATTGCCTTTTCTACAGTAAATTTTTCAAAAATAATTTTTACTGTTTCAAAATTTTAATTACGCCAGGGAATGCTCTTCTATAGTAAATTATTCAAAAAATAATTTTTTACTGTCGCAAATTTTAATTGCGCCAGGGATTGCCTTTTATATAGTAAATTATTCAAAAAATAATTTTTTACTGTCGCAAATTTTAATTGCGCCAGGGATTGCCTTTTCTATAGTAAATTTTTCAAAAATAATTTTTTACTGTCGCAAATTTTAAATACGCCAGGATTGCCTTTGCTATAGTAAATTATTCAAAAAATAATTTTTTACTGTCGCAAATTTTAATTGCGCCAGGGATTGCCTTTTCTATAGTAAATTTTTCAAAAAATAATTTTTTACTGTCGCAAATTTTAATTGCGCCAGGGATTGCCTTTTATATAGTAAATTATTCAAAAAAATAATTTTTTTACTGTCGCAAATTTTAATTGCGCCAGGGATTGCCTTTTCTATAGTAAATTTTTCAAAAAATAATTTTTTACTGTCGCAAATTTTAAATACGCCAGGGATTGCCTTTGCTATAGTAAATTATTCAAAAAATAATTTTTTACTGTCGCAAATTTTAATTGCGCCAGGGATTGCCTTTTCTATAGTAAATTATTCACAATATAATTTTTTACGGTCGCAAATTTTAATTGCGCCAGGGATTGCCTTTTCTATAGTAAATTTTTCAAAAAATAATTTTCTACTGTCGCACATTTTAATTGGGCCAGGGATTGCTTTTCTATAGTAAATTTTTCAAAAAATAATTTTTTACTGTCGCAAATTTTAATTGCGCCAGGGATAGCCATTTCTATAGTAAATTTTTCCAAAAATAATTTTCTACTGTCGCAAATTTTAATTGCGCCAGGGATTGCCTTTTCTATAGTAAATTTTTCAAAAAATAATTTTTTACTGTCGCAAATTTTAAATACGCCAGGGGTTGCCTTTTCTATAGTAAATTTTTCAAAAATAATTTTTTACTGTCGCAAATTTTAATTGCGCCAGGGATAGCCTTTTCTATAGTAAATTTTTCAAAATTAATTTTTTACTGTCGCAAATTTTAAATACGCCAGGTATTGCCTTTTCTATAGTAAATTTTTCAAAAAATAATTTTTTACTATCGCTTGTTTTAATTGCGCCAGGGATTGCCTTTTCTACAGTAAATTTTTCAAAAAATAATTTTTTACTGTCGCAAATTTTAATTACGGCAGGGATTGCCTTTTCTACAGTAAATTTTTCAAAAAATAATTTTTTACTGTCGCAAATTTTAATTACGCCAGGGATTGCCTTTTCTATAGTAAATTTTTCAAAAAATAATTTTTTACTGTCGCAAATTTTAATTACGCCAGGGATTGCCTTTTCTATAGTAAATTATTTAAAAAATAATTTTTTACTGTCGCAAATTTTAATTGCGCCAGGGATTGCCTTTTCTATAGTAAATTATTCACAATATAATTTTTTACGGTCGAAAATTTTAATTGCGCCAGGGATTGCCTTTTCTATAGTAAATTTTTCAAAAAATAATTTTCTACTGTCGCAAATTTTAATTGCGCCAGGGATTGCCTTTTCTATAGTAAATTATTCAAAAAATAATTTCTACTGGCGCAAATTTTAATTGCGCCAGGGATTGCCTTTTCTATAGTAAATTATTCAAAAAATAATTTTCTACTGTCGCAAATTTTAATTACGCCAGGGATTGCCTGTTCCATAGTAATTTTTCAAAAAATAATTTTTTACTGTCGCAAATTTTAAATACGCCAGGGATTGCCTTTTCTATAGTAAATTTTCAAAAAATAATTTTATACGGTCGCAAATTTTAATTGCGCCAGGGATTGCCTTTTCTATAGTAAATTTTTCAAAAAATAATTTTTACTGTCGCAAATTTTAAATACGCCAGGGGGTTGCCTTTTCTATAGTAAATTTTTCAAAAAATAATTTTTTACTGTCGCAAATTTTAATTGCGCCAGGGATAGCCTTTTCTATAGTAAATTTTTCAAAAATTAATTTTTTACTGTCGCAAATTTTAAATACGCCAGGTATTGCCTTTTCTATAGTAAATTTTCAAAAAATAAATTTTTCAAAAAATAATTTTTTACTATCGCTTGTTTTAATTGCGCCAGGGATTGCCTTTTCTACAGTAAATTTTTCAAAAAATAATTTTTTATTGTCGCAAATTTTAATTACGGCAGGGATTGCCTTTTCTACAGTAAATTTTTCAAAAAATAATTTTTTACTGTCGCAAATTTTAATTACGCCAGGGATTGCCTTTTCTATAGTAAATTTTTCAAAAAATAATTTTTTACTGTCGCAAATTTTAATTGCGCCAGGGATAGCCTTTTCTATAGTAAATTTTTCAAAAATTAATTTTTTACTGTCGCAAATTTCAAATACGCCAGGTATTGCCTTTTCTATAGTAAATTTTTCAAAAAATAAATTTTTCAAAAAATAATTTTTTACTGTCGCTAATTTTAATTGCGCCAGGGATTGCCTTTTCTACAGTAAATTTTTCAAAAAATAATTTTTTACTGTCGCAAATTTTAATTACGGCAGGGATTGCCTTTTCTACAGTAAATTTTTCCAAAATAATTTTTTACTGTCGCAATTTTTAATTACGCCAGGGATTGCCTTTTCTATAGTAAATTTTTCAAAAAATAATTTTTTACTGTCGCAAATTTTAATTACGCCAGGGATTGCCTTTTCTATAGTAAATTATTCAAAAAATAATTTTTTACTGTCGCAAATTTTAAATCCGCCAGGGATTGCGTTTTCTATAGTAAATTTTTCAAAAATTAATTTTTTACTGTCGCAAATTGTAATTGCGCCAGGGATTGCCTTTTCTATAGTAAATTTTTCAAAAATTAATTTTTTACTGTCGCAAATTTTAAATACGCCAGGTATTGCCTTTTCTATAGTAAATTTTTCAAAAAATAAATTTTTCAAAAAATAATTTTTTACTGTCGCAAATTTTAATTGCGCCAGGGATTGCCTTTTCTACAGTAAATTTTTCAAAAAATACTTTTTTACTGTCGCAAATTTTAATTACGCCAGGGATTGCCTTTTCTATAGTAAATTTTTCAAAAAATAATTTTTTACTGTCGCAAATTTTAATTACGCCAGGGATTGCCTTTTCTATAGTAAATTTTTCAAAAAATAATTTTTTACTGTCGCAAATTTTAATTACGCCAGGGATTGCCTTTTCTATAGTAAATTTTTCAAAAAATAATTTTTTACTGTCGCAAATTTTAATTACGCCAGGGATTGCCTTTTCTATAGTAAATTTTTCAAAAAATAATTTTTTACTGTCGCAAATTTTAATTACGCCAGGGATTGCGTTTTCTATAGTAAATTTTTCAAAAAATAATTTTTTACTGTCGCAAATTTTAATTACGCCAGGGATTGCCTTTTCTATAGTAAATTTTTCAAAAAATAATTTTTTACTGTCGCAAATTTTAATTACGCCAGGGATTGCCTTTTCTATAGTAAATTTTTCAAAAAATAATTTTTTACTGTCGCAAATTTTAATTACGCCAGGGATTGCCTTTTCTATAGTAAATTTTTCAAAAAATAATTTTTTACTGTCGCAAATTTTAATTACGCCAGGGATTGCCTTTTCTATAGTAAATTTTTCAAAAAATAATTTTTTACTGTCGCAAATTTTAATTACGCCAGGGATTGCCTTTTCTATAGTAAATTTTTCAAAAAATAATTTTTTACTGTCGCAAATTTTAATTACGCCAGGGATTGCCTTTTCTATAGTAAATTATTCAAAAAATAATTTTTTACTGTCGCAAATTTTAAATCCGCCAGGGATTGCGTTTTCTATAGTAAATTTTTCAAAAATTAATTTTTTACTGTCGCAAATTTTAATTACGCCAGGGATTGCCTTTTCTATAGTAAATTTTTCAAAAAATAATTTTTTACTGTCGCAAATTTTAATTACGCCAGGGATTGCCTTTTCTATAGTAAATTTTTCAAAAAATAATTTTTTACTGTCGCAAATTTTAATTACGCCAGGGATTGCCTTTTCTATAGTAAATTTTTCAAAAAATAATTTTTTTACTGTCGCAAATTTTAATTACGCCAGGGATTGCCTTTTCTATAGTAAATTTTTCAAAAATTAATTTTTTACTGTCGCAAATTGTAATTGCGCCAGGGATTGCCTTTTCTATAGTAAATTTTTCAAAAATTAATTTTTTACTGTCGCAAATTTTAAATACGCCAGGTATTGCCTTTTCTATAGTAAATTTTTCAAAAAATAAATTTTTCAAAAAATAATTTTTTACTGTCGCAAATTTTAATTGCGCCAGGGATTGCCTTTTCTACAGTAAATTTTTCAAAAAATACTTTTTTACTGTCGCAAATTTTAATTACGCCAGGGATTGCCTTTTCTATAGTAAATTTTTCAAAAAATAATTTTTTACTGTCGCAAATTTTAATTACGCCAGGGATTGCCTTTTCTATAGTAAATTTTTCAAAAAATAATTTTTTACTGTCGCAAATTTTAATTACGCCAGGGATTGCCTTTTCTATAGTAAATTTTTCAAAAAATAATTTTTTACTGTCGCAAATTTTAATTACGCCAGGGATTGCCTTTTCTATAGTAAATTTTTCAAAAAATAATTTTTTACTGTCGCAAATTTTAATTACGCCAGGGATTGCCTTTTCTATAGTAAATTTTTCAAAAAATAATTTTTTACTGTCGCAAATTTTAATTACGCCAGGGATTGCCTTTTCTATAGTAAATTTTTCAAAAAATAATTTTTTACTGTCGCAAATTTTAATTACGCCAGGGATTGCCTTTTCTATAGTAAATTTTTCAAAAAATAATTTTTTACTGTCGCAAATTTTAATTACGCCAGGGATTGCCTTTTCTATAGTAAATTTTTCAAAAAATAATTTTTTACTGTCGCAAATTTTAATTACGCCAGGGATTGCCTTTTCTATAGTAAATTTTTCAAAAATAATTTTTTACTGTCGCAAATTTTAATTACGCCAGGGATTGCCTTTTCTATAGTAAATTTTTCAAAAAATAATTTTTTACTGTCGCAAATTTTAATTACGCCAGGGATTGCCTTTTCTATAGTAAATTATTCAAAAAATAATTTTTTACTGTCGCAAATTTTAAATCCGCCAGGGATTGCGTTTTCTATAGTAAATTTTTCAAAAATTAATTTTTTACTGTCTCAAATTTTAATTGCGCCAAGGATTGCCTTTTCTATAGTAAATTTTTCAAAAATTAATTTTTTACTGTCGCAAATTTTAAATACTCCAGGGATTGCCTTTTCTATAGTAAATTTTTCAAAAAATAATTTTTTACTGTCGCAAATTTTAATTGCGCCAGGGATTGCCACTTCTAAAGTAAATTTTTCAAAAAATAATTTTCTACTGTCGCAAATTTTAATTGCGCCAGGGATTGCCTTTTCTACAATAAATTTTTCAAAAGATAATATTCTACTGTCGCAAATTTTAATTGAGCAAGGGATTGCCTTTTCTATAGTAAATTTTTCACAAATTAATTTTTTACTGTCGCAAATTTTAAATCCGCCAGGGATTGCCTTTTCTATAGTAAATTTTTCACAAATTAATTTTTTATTGTCGCAAATTTTAAACACGCCAGGGATTGCCTTTTCTATAGTAAATTTTTCAAAAAATAGTTTTCTACTGTCGCAAATTTTAATTGCGCCAGGGATTGCCTTTTCTACAGTAAATTTTTCAAAAAAGAATTTTCTACTGTCGTAGATTTTAATTGCGCCAGGGATTGCCTTTTTATAGTAAATTTTTCAAAAATTAGTTTTCTACTTTCGCAAATTTTAATTGCGCCAGGGATTGCCTTTTCTATAGTAAATTTTTCAAAAAATAATTTTTTACTGTCGCAAATTTTAATTACGCCAGGGATTGCCTTTTCTATAGTAATTTTTTCAAAAAATAATTTTTTACTGTCGCAAATTTTAATTACGCCAGGGATTGCCTTTTCTATAGTAAATTTTTCAAAAAATAATTTTCTACTGTCGTAAATTTTAATTACGCCAGGGATTGCCTTTTCTATAGTAAATTTTCCAAAAATTAATTTTTTACTGTCGCAAATTTTAATTGCGCCAGGGATTGCCTTTTCTATAGTAAATTTTTAAAAATTAATTTCTTACTGTCGCAAATTTTAAATACGCCAGGGATTGCCTTTTCTATAATAAATTTTTCAAAAAATTATTTTTTACTGCCGCAAATTTTAATTGCGCCAGGGATTGCCTTTTCTACAGTAAATTTTTCAAAAAATAATTTTTTACTGTTTCAAATTTTAATTACGCCAGGGAATGCCTCTTCTATAGTAAATTATTCAAAAAATAATTTTTTACTGTCGTAAATTTTAATTGCGCCAGGGATTGCCTTTTCTATAGTAAATTATACAAAAAATAATTTTTTACTGTCGCAAATTTTAATTGCGCCAGGGATTGCCTTTTCTATAGTAAATTTTTCAAAAAATAATTTTTTACTGTCGCAAATTTTAATTACGCCAGGGTTTGCCTTTTCTACAGTAAATTTTTCAAAAAATAATTTTCTACTGTCGCAGATTTTAATTGCGCCAGGGATTGCCTTTTCTATTGTAAATTTTTCACAAATTAATTTTTTACTGTCGCAAATTTTAAATCGGCCAGGTATTGCCTTTTCTATAGTAAATTTTTCAAAAATTAGTCTTTTACTGTCGCAAATTTTAATTGCACCAGGGATTGCCATTTCTACAGTAAATTTTACAAAAAACAATTTTTTACTGTCGCAAATTTTCATTGCGCCAGGGATTGCCTTTTCTATAGTAAATTTTTCAAAAATTAGTTTTCTACTTTCGCAAATTTTAATTGCGCCAGGGATTGCCTTTTCTATAGTAAATTTTTCAAAAAATAATTTTTTACTGTCGCAAATTTTAATTACGCCAGGGATTGCCTTTTCTATAGTAATTTTTTCAAAAAATAATTTTTTACTGTCGCAAATTTTAATTACGCCAGGGATTGCCTTTTCTATAGTAAATTTTTCAAAAAATAATTTTCTACTGTCGTAAATTTTAATTACGCCAGGGATTGCCTTTTCTATAGTAAATTTTTCAAAAATTAATTTTTTACTGTCGCAAATTTTAATTGCGCCAGGGATTGCCTTTTCTATAGTAATTTTTTAAAAATTAATTTCTTACTGTCGCAAATTTTAAATACGCCAGGGATTGCCTTTTCTATAATAAATTTTTCAAAAAATTATTTTTTACTGTCGCAAATTTTAATTGCGCCAGGGATTGCCTTTTCTACAGTAAATTTTTCAAAAAATAATTTTTACTGTTTCAAATTTTAATTACGCCAGGGAATGCCTCTTCTATAGTAAATTATTCAAAAAATAATTTTTTACTGTCGTAAATTTTAATTGCGCCAGGGATTGCCTTTTCTATAGTAAATTATACAAAAAATAATTTTTTACTGTCGCAAATTTTAATTGCGCCAGGGATTGCCTTTTCTATAGTAAATTTTTCAAAAAATAATTTTTTACTGTCGCAAATTTTAAATACGCCAGGGATTGCCTTTTCTATAGTAAATTATTCAAAAAATAATTTTTTACTGTCGCAAATTTTAAATACGCCAGAATTGCCTTTTCTATAGTAAATTTTTCAAAAAATAATTTTCTACTGTCGCAAATTTTAAATCCGCTAGGGATTGCCTTTTCTATAGTAAATTTTTCAAAAAATAATTTTTTACTGTCGCAAATTTTAATTACGCCAGGGATTGCCTTTGCTATAGTAAATTATTCAAAAAATAATTTTTTATTGTCGCAAATTTTAATTGCGCCAGGTATTGCCTTTTCGATAGTAAATTATTCACAATATAATTTTTTACGGTCGCAAATTTTAATTGCGCCAGGGATTGCCTTTTCTATAGTAAATTTTTCAAAAAATAATTTTCTACTGTCGCACATTTTAATTGCGCCAGGGATTGCCTTTCCTACAGTAAATTATTCAAAAAATAATTTTCTACTGTCGCAAATTTTAATTACGCCAGGGATTGCCTTTTCTATAGTAAATTTTTCAAAAAATAATTTTTTACTGTCGCAAATTTTAATTGCGCCAGGGATTGCCTTTTATACAGTAAATTTTTCAAAAATTAATTTTTTACTGTCACAAATTTTAAATACGCCAGGGATTGCCTTTTCTATAGTAAATTTTGCAAAAAATAAATTTTTACTGTCGCAAATTTTAATTACGCCAGGGATGCCTTTTCTACAGTAAATTTTTCAAAAACTAATTTTTGTCTGTCGCAAATTTTAATTGCGCCAGGGATTGCATTTTCTACAGGAAATTTTTCAAAAAATAATTTTTTTCCGTCGCAAATTTTAATTGCGCCAGGGATTGCCTTTTCTACAGTAAATTATTCAAAAAATAATTTTTTACTGTCGCAAATTTTAATTACGCCAGGGATTGCCTTTTCTATAGTAAATTTTTCAAAAAATAATTTTTTACTGTTGCAAATTTTAATTACGCCAGGGAATGCCTTTTCTATAGTAAATTATTCAAAAAATAATTTTTTACTGTCGCAAATTTTAATTGCGCCAGGGATTGCCTTTTATATAGTAAATTATTCAAAAAATAATTTTTTACTGTCGCAAATTTTAATTGCGCCAGGGATTGCCTTTTCTATAGTAAATTTTTCAAAAAATAATTTTTTACTGTCGCAAATTTTAAATACGCCAGGGATTGCCTTTTCTATAGTAAATTATTCAAAAAATAATTTTTTACTGTCGCAAATTTTAAATACGCCAGGATTGCCTTTTCTATAGTAAATTTTTCAAAAAATAATTTTCTACTGTCGCAAATTTTAATTGCGCCAGTAATTGCCTTTTCTATAGTAAATTTTTCAAAAAATAATTTTTTACTGTCGCAAATTTTAAATCCGCCAGGGATTGCCTTTTCTATAGTAAATTTTTCAAAAAATAATTTTTTACTGTCGCAAATTTTAATTACACCAAGGATTGCCTTTGCTATAGTAAATTATTCAAAAAATAATTTTTTACTGTCGCAAATTTTAATTGCGCCAGGGATTGCCTTTTCTATAGTAAATTATTCACAATATAATTTTTTACGGTCGCAAATTTTAATTGCGCCAGGGATTGCCTTTTCTATAGTAAATTTTTCAAAAAATAATTTTTTACTGTCGCAAATTTTAATTACGCCAGGGATTGCCTTTTCTATAGTAAATTATTCAAAAAATAATTTTTTACTGTCGCAAATTTTAATTGCGCCAGGGATTGCCTTTTCTATAGTAAATTATACACAATATAATTTTTTACGGTCGAAAATTTTAATTGCGCCAGGGATTGCCTTTTCTATAGTAAATTTTTCAAAAAATAATTTTCTACTGTCGCAAATTTTAATTGCGCCAGGGATTGCCTTTTCTATAGTAAATTATTCAAAAAATAATTTTCTACTGTCGCAAATTTTAATTGCGCCAGGGATTGCCTTTTCTATAGTAAATTATTCAAAAAATAATTTTCTACTGTCGCAAATTTTAATTACGCCAGGGATTGCCTTTTCCATAGTAAATTTTTCAAAAAATAATTTTTTACTGTCGCAAACTTTAAATACGCCAGGGATTGCCTTTTCTATAGCAAATTTTTCAAAAAATAATTTTCTACGGTCGCAAATTTTAATTGCGCCAGGGATTGCCTTTTCTATAGTAAATTTTTCAAAAAATAATTTTTTACTGTCGCAAATTTTAAATACGCCAGGGGTTGCCTTTTCTATAGTAAATTTTTCAAAAAATAATTTTTTACTGTCGCAAATTTTAATTGCGCCAGGGATAGCCTTTTCTATAGTAAATTTTTCAAAAATTAATTTTTTACTGTCGCAAATTTCAAATACGCCAGGTATTGCCTTTTCTATAGTAAATTTTTCAAAAAATAAATTTTTCAAAAAATAATTTTTTACTGTCGCTAATTTTAATTGCGCCAGGGATTGCCTTTTCTACAGTAAATTTTTCAAAAAATAATTTTTTACTGTCGCAAATTTTAATTACGGCAGGGATTGCCTTTTCTACAGTAAATTTTTCAAAAAATAATTTTTTACTGTCGGAATTTTTAATTACGCCAGGGATTGCCTTTTCTATAGTAAATTTTTCAAAAAATAATTTTTTACTGTCGCAAATTTTAATTACGCCAGGGATTGCCTTTTCTATAGTAAATTATTCAAAAAATAATTTTTTACTGTCGCAAATTTTAAATCCGCCAGGGATTGCGTTTTCTATAGTAAATTTCTCAAAAATTAATTTTTTACTGTCGCAAATTGTAATTGCGCCAGGGATTGCCTTTTCTATAGTAAATTTTTCAAAAATTAATTTTTTACTGTCGCAAATTTTAAATACGCCAGGTATTGCCTTTTCTATAGTAAATTTTTCAAAAAATAATTTTTTACTGTCGCAAATTTTAATTACGCCAGGGATTGCCTTTTCTATAGTAAATTATTCAAAAAATAATTTTTTACTGTCGCAAATTTTAATTGCGCCAGGGATTGCCTTTTCTATAGTAAATTATACACAATATAATTTTTTACGGTCGAAAATTTTAATTGCGCCAGGGATTGCCTTTTCTATAGTAAATTTTTCAAAAAATAATTTTCTACTGTCGCAAATTTTAATTGCGCCAGGGATTGCCTTTTCTATAGTAAATTATTCAAAAAATAATTTTCTACTGTCGCAAATTTTAATTGCGCCAGGGATTGCCTTTTCTATAGTAAATTATTCAAAAAATAATTTTCTACTGTCGCAAATTTTAATTACGCCAGGGATTGCCTTTTCCATAGTAAATTTTTCAAAAAATAATTTTTTACTGTCGCAAACTTTAAATACGCCAGGGATTGCCTTTTCTATAGCAAATTTTCTACGGTCGCAAATTTTAATTGCGCCAGGGATTGCCTTTTCTATAGTAAATTTTTCAAAAAATAATTTTTTACTGTCGCAAATTTTAAATACGCCAGGGGTTGCCTTTTCTATAGTAAATTTTTCAAAAAATAATTTTTTACTGTCGCAAATTTTAATTGCGCCAGGGATAGCCTTTTCTATAGTAAATTTTTCAAAAATTAATTTTTTACTGTCGCAAATTTCAAATACGCCAGGTATTGCCTTTTCTATAGTAAATTTTTCAAAAAATAAATTTTTCAAAAAATAATTTTTTACTGTCGCTAATTTTAATTGCGCCAGGGATTGCCTTTTCTACAGTAAATTTTTCAAAAAATAATTTTTTACTGTCGCAAATTTTAATTACGGCAGGGATTGCCTTTTCTACAGTAAATTTTTCAAAAAATAATTTTTTACTGTCGCAATTTTTAATTACGCCAGGGATTGCCTTTTCTATAGTAAATTTTTCAAAAAATAATTTTTTACTGTCGCAAATTTTAATTACGCCAGGGATTGCCTTTTCTATAGTAAATTATTCAAAAAATAATTTTTTACTGTCGCAAATTTTAAATCCGCCAGGGATTGCGTTTTCTATAGTAAATTTTTCAAAAATTAATTTTTTACTGTCGCAAATTGTAATTGCGCCAGGGATTGCCTTTTCTATAGTAAATTTTTCAAAAATTAATTTTTTACTGTCGCAAATTTTAAATACGCCAGGTATTGCCTTTTCTATAGTAAATTTTTCAAAAAATAAATTTTTCAAAAAATAATTTTTTACTGTCGCAAATTTTAATTGCGCCAGGGATTGCCTTTTCTACAGTAAATTTTTCAAAAAATACTTTTTTATTGTCGCAAATTTTAATTACGCCAGGGATTGCCTTTTCTACAGTAAATTTTTCAAAAAATAATTTTTTACTGTCGCAAATTTTAATTACGCCAGGGATTGCCTTTTCTATAGTAAATTTTTCAAAAAATAATTTTTTACTGTCGCAAATTTTAATTACGCCAGGGATTGCCTTTTCTATAGTAAATTTTTCAAAAAATAATTTTTTACTGTCGCAAATTTTAATTACGCCAGGGATTGCCTTTTCTATAGTAAATTATTCAAAAAATAATTTTTTACTGTCGCAAATTTTAAATCCGCCAGGGATTGCGTTTTCTATAGTAAATTTTTCAAAAATTAATTTTTTACTGTCTCAAATTTTAATTGCGCCAAGGATTGCCTTTTCTGTAGTAAATTTTTCAAAAATTAATTTTTTACTGTCGCAAATTTTAAATACTCCAGGGATTGCCTTTTCTATAGTAAATTTTTCAAAAAATAATTTTTTACTGTCGCAAATTTTAATTGCGCCAGGGATTGCCTCTTCTAAAGTAAACTTTTCAAAAAATAATTTTCTACTGTCGCAAATTTTAATTGCGCCGGGGATTGCCTTTTCTACAATAAATTTTTCAAAAGATAATTTTCTACTGTCGCAAATTTTAATTGAGCCAGGGATTGCCTTTTCTATAGTAAATTTTTCACAAATTAATTTTTTACTGTCGCAAATTTTAAATCCGCCAGGGATTGCCTTTTCTATAGTAAATTTTTCACAAATTAATTTTTTATTGTCGCAAATTTTAAACACGCCAGGGATTGCCTTTTCTATAGTAAATTTTTCAAAAAATAGTTTTCTACTGTCGCAAATTTTAATTGCGCCAGGGATTGCTTTTTCTACAGTAAATTTTTCAAAAAATAATTTTCTAATATCGCAAATTTTAATTGCGCCAGGGATTGCCTTTTTTATAGTAAATTTTTCACAAATTAATTTTTTACTGTCGCAAATTTTAATTACGCCAGGGATTGCCTTTTCTATAGTAAATTTTTCAAAAAATAGTTTTCTACTGTCGCAAATTTTAATTACGCCAGGGTTTGCCTTTTCTACAGTAAATTTTTCAAAAAATAATTTTCTACTGTCGCAGATTTTAATTGCGCCAGGGATTGCCTTTTCTATTGTAAATTTTTCACAAATTAATTTTTTACTGTCGCAAATTTTAAATCGGCCAGGTATTGCCTTTTCTATAGTAAATTTTTCAAAAATTAGTCTTTTACTGTCGCAAATTTTAATTGCACCAGGGATTGCCATTTCTACAGTAAATTTTACAAAAAACAATTTTTTACTGTCGCAAATTTTCATTGCGCCAGGGATTGCCTTTTCTATAGTAAATTTTTCAAAAATTAGTTTTCTACTTTCGCAAATTTTAATTGCGCCAGGGATTGCCTTTTCTATAGTAAATTTTTCAAAAAATAATTTTTTACTGTCGCAAATTTTAATTACGCCAGGGATTGCCTTTTCTATAGTAATTTTTTCAAAAAATAATTTTTTACTGTCGCAAATTTTAATTACGCCAGGGATTGCCTTTTCTATAGAAAATTTTTCAAAAAATAATTTTCTACTGTCGTAAATTTTAATTACGCCAGTGATTGCCTTTTCTATAGTAAATTTTTCAAAAATTAATTTTTTACTGTCGCAAATTTTAATTGCGCCAGGGATTGCCTTTTCTATAGTAAATTTTTAAAAATTAATTTCTTACTGTCGCAAATTTTAAATACGCCAGGGATTGCCTTTTCTATAATAAATTTTTCAAAAAATTATTTTTTACTGTCGCAAATTTTAATTGCGCCAGGGATTGCCTTTTCTACAGTAAATTTTTCAAAAAATAATTTTTTACTGTTGCAAATTTTAATTACGCCAGGGAATGCCTCTTCTATAGTAAATTATTCAAAAAATAATTTTTTACTGTCGTAAATTTTAATTGCGCCAGGGATTGCCTTTTCTATAGTAAATTATACAAAAAATAATTTTTTACTGTCGCAAATTTTAATTGCGCCAGGGATTGCCTTTTCTATAGTAAATTTTTCAAAAAATAATTTTTTACTGTCGCAAATTTTAAATACGCCAGGGATTGCCTTTTCTATAGTAAATTATTCAAAAAATAATTTTTTACTGTCGCAAATTTTAAATACGCCAGGATTGCCTTTTCTATAGTAAATTTTTCAAAAAATAATTTTCTACTGTCGCAAATTTTAAATCCGCCAGGGATTGCCTTTTCTATAGTAAATTTTTCAAAAAATAATTTTTTACTGTCGCAAATTTTAATTACGCCAGGGATTGCCTTTGCTATAGTAAATTATTCAAAAAATAATTTTTTATTGTCGCAAATTTTAATTGCGCCAGGGATTGCCTTTTCGATAGTAAATTATTCACAATATAATTTTTTACGGTCGCAAATTTTAATTGCGCCAGGGATTGCCTTTTCTATAGTAAATTTTTCAAAAAATAATTTTCTACTGTCGCACATTTTAATTGCGCCAAGGATTGCCTTTCCTACAGTAAATTATTCAAAAAATAATTTTCTACTGTCGCAAATTTTAATTACGCCATGGATTGCCTTTTCTATAGTAAATTTTTCAAAAAATAATTTTTTACTGTCGCAAATTTTAATTGCGCCAGGGATCGCCTTTTCTACAGTAAATTTTTCAAAAATTAATTTTTTACTGTTACAAATTTTAAATACGCCATGGATTGCCTTTTCTATAGTAAATTTTGCAAAAAATAATTTTTTACTGTCGCAAATTTTAATTACGCCAGGGATGCCTTTTCTACAGTAAATTTTTCAAAAACTAATTTTTGTCTGTCGCAAATTTTAATTGCGCCAGGGATTGCATTTTCTACAGTAAATTTTTCAAAAAATAATTTTTTTCCGTCGCAAATTTTAATTGCGCCAGGGATTGCCTTTTCTACAGTAAATTATTCAAAAAATAATTTTTTACTGTCGCAAATTTTAATTACGCCAGGGATTGCCTTTTCTATAGTAAATTTTTCAAAAAATAATTTTTTACTGTTGCAAATTTTAATTACGCCAGGGAATGCCTTTTCTATAGTAAATTATTCAAAAAATAATTTTTACTGTCGCAAATTTTAATTGCGCCAGGGACTGCCTTTTATATAGTAAATTATTCAAAAAATAATTTTTTACTGTCGCAAATTTTAATTGCGCCAGGGATTGCCTTTTCTATAGTAAATTTTTCAAAAAATATTTTTTTACTGTCGCAAATTTTAAATACGCCAGGGATTGCCTTTTCTATAGTAAATTATTCAAAAAATAATTTTTTACTGTCGCAAATTTTAAATACGCCAGGATTGCCTTTTCTATAGTAAATTTTTCAAAAAATAATTTTCTACTGTCGCAAATTTTAATTGCGCCAGTAATTGCCTTTTCTATAGTAAATTTTTCAAAAAATAATTTTTTACTGTCGCAAATTTTAAATCCGCCAGGGATTGCCTTTTCTATAGTAAATTTTTCAAAAAATAATTTTTTACTGTCGCAAATTTTAATTACGCCAGGGATTGCCTTTGCTATAGTAAATTATTCAAAAAATAATTTTTTACTGTCGCAAATTTTAATTGCGCCAGGGATTGCCTTTTCTATAGTAAATTATTCACAATATAATTTTTTACGGTCGCAAATTTTAATTGCGCCAGGGATTGCCTTTTCTATAGTAAATTTTTCAAAAAATAATTTTCTACTGTCGCACATTTTAATTGGGCCAGGGATTGCCTTTTCTATAGTAAATTTTTCAAAAAATAATTTTTTACTGTCGCAAATTTTAATTGCGCCAGGGATAGCCATTTCTATAGTAAATTTTTCCAAAAATAATTTTCTACTGTCGCAAATTTTAATTGCGCCAGGGATTGCCTTTTCTATAGTAAATTTTTCAAAAAATAATTTTTTACTGTCGCAAATTTTAAATAGGCCAGGGGTTGCCTTTTCTATAGTAAATTTTTCAAAAAATAATTTTTTACTGTCGCAAATTTTAATTGCGCCAGGGATAGCCTTTTCTATAGTAAATTTTTCAAAAATTAATTTTTTACTGTCGCAAATTTTAAATACGCCAGGTATTGCCTTTTCTATAGTAAATTTTTCAAAAAATAAATTTTTCAAAAAATAATTTTTTACTATCGCTTGTTTTAATTGCGCCAGGGATTGCCTTTTCTACAGTAAATTTTTCAAAAAATAATTTTTTACTGTCGCAAATTTTAATTACGGCAGGGATTGACTTTTCTACAGTAAATTTTTCAAAAAATAATTTTTTACTGTCGCAAATTTTAATTACGCCAGGGATTGCCTTTTCTATAGTAAATTTTTCAAAAAATAATTTTTTACTGTCGCAAATTTTAATTACGCCAGGGATTGCCTTTTCTATAGTAAATTATTCAAAAAATAATTTTTTACTGTCGCAAATTTTAAATCCGCCAGGGATTGCGTTTTCTATAGTAAATTTTTCAAATATTAATTTTTTACTGTCGCAAATTTTAATTGCGCCAGGGATTGCCTTTTCTATAGTAAATTTTTCAAAAAATAATTTTTTATTGTCGCAAATTTTAAATACGCCAGGGATTGCCTTTTCTATAGTAAATTTTTCTCAAAATAATTTTCTACTGTCGCAAATTTTAAATCCGCCAGGGATTGCCTTTTCTATAGTAAATTTTTAAAAAAATAATTTTCTACTGTCGCAAATTTTAATTGCGCCAGGGATTGCCTTTTCTATAGTAAATTATTCAAAAAATAATTTTCTACTGTCGCAAATTTTAATTGCGCCAGGGATTGCCTTTTCTATAGTAAATTATTCAAAAAATAATTTTCTACTGTCGCAAATTTTAATTACGCCAGGGATTGCCTTTTCCGTAGTAAATTTTTCAAAAAATAATTTTTTACTGTCGCAAATTTTAAATACGCCAGGGATTGCCTTTTCTATAGTAAATTTTTCAAAAAATAATTTTCTACGGTCGCAAATTTTAATTGCGCCAGGGATTGCCTTTTCTATAGTAAATTTTTCAAAAAATAATTTTTTACTGTCGCAAATTTTAAATACGCCAGGGGTTGCCTTTTCTATAGTAAATTTTTCAAAAAATAATTTTTTACTGTCGCAAATTTTAATTGCGCCAGGGATAGCCTTTTCTATAGTAAATTTTTCAAAAATTAATTTTTTACTGTCGCAAATTTCAAATACGCCAGGTATTGCCTTTTCTATAGTAAATTTTTCAAAAAATAAGTTTTTCAAAAAATAATTTTTTACTGTCGCTAATTTTAATTGCGCCAGGGATTGCCTTTTCTACAGTAAATTTTTCAAAAAATAATTTTTTACTGTCGCAAATTTTAATTACGGCAGGGATTGCCTCTTCTACAGTAAATTTTTCAAAAAATAATTTTTTTCTGTCGCAATTTTTAATTACGCCAGGGATTGCCTTTTCTATAGTAAATTTTTCAAAAAATAATTTTTTACTGTCGCAAATTTTAATTACGCCAGGGATTGCCTTTTCTATAGTAAATTATTCAAAAAATAATTTTTTACTGTCGCAAATTTTAAATCCGCCAGGGATTGCGTTTTCTATAGTAAATTTTTCAAAAATTAATTTTTTACTGTAGCAAATTGTAATTGCGCCAGGGATTGCCTTTTCTATAGTAAATTTTTCAAAAATTAATTTTTTACTGTCGCAAATTTTAAATACGCCAGGTATTGCCTTTTCTATAGTAAATTTTTCAAAAAATAAATTTTTCAAAAAATAATTTTTTACTGTCGCAAATTTTAATTGCGCCAGGGATTGCCTTTTCTACAATAAATTTTTCAAAAAATACTTTTTTACTGTCGCAAATTTTAATTACGCCAGGGATTGCCTTTTGTACAGTAAATTTTTCAAAAAATAATTTTTTACTGTCGCAAATTTTAATTACGCCAGGGATTGCCTTTTGTACAGTAAATTTTTCAAAAAATAATTTTTTACTGTCGCAAATTTTAATTACGCCAGGGATTGCCTTTTCTATAGTAAATTTTTCAAAAAATAATTTTTTACTGTCGCAAATTTTAAATACGCCAGGTATTGCCTTTTCTATAGTAAATTTTTCAAAAAATAAATTTTTCAAAAAATAATTTTTTACTGTCGCAAATTTTAATTGCGCCAGGGATTGCCTTTTCTACAATAAATTTTTCAAAAAATACTTTTTTACTGTCGCAAATTTTAATTACGCCAGGGATTGCCTTTTGTACAGTAAATTTTTCAAAAAATAATTTTTTACTGTCGCAAATTTTAATTACGCCAGGGATTGCCTTTTCTATAGTAAATTTTTCAAAAAATAATTTTTTACTGTCGCAAATTTTAATTACGCCAGGGATTGTCTTTTCTATAGTAAATTTTTCAAAAAATAATTTTTTACTGTCGCAAATTTTAATTACGCCAGGGATTGCCTTTTCTATAGTAAATTATTCAAAAAATAATTTTTTACTGTCGCAAATTTTAAATCCGCCAGGGATTGCGTTTTCTATAGTAAATTTTTCAAAAATTAATTTTTTACTGTCTCAAATTTTAATTGCGCCAAGGATTGCCTTTTCTATAGTAAATTTTTCAAAAATTAATTTTTTACTGTCGCAAATTTTAAATATTCCAGGGATTGCCTTTTCTATAGTAAATTTTTCAAAAAATAATTTTTTACTGTCGCAAATTTTAAATCCGCCAGGGATTGCCTTTTCTATAGTAAATTTTTCACAAATTAATTTTTTATTGTCGCAAATTTTAAACACGCCAGGGATTGCCTTTTCTATAGTAAATTTTTCAAAAAATAGTTTTCTACTGTCGCAAATTTTAATTGCGCCAGGGATTGCCTTTTCTACAGTAAATTTTTCAAAAAATAATTTTCTAATATCGCAAATTTTAATTGCGCCAGGGATTGCCTTTTTTATAGTAAATTTTTCACAAATTAATTTTTTACTGTCGCAAATTTTAATTACGCCAGGTATTGCCCTTTCTATAGTAAATTTTTCAAAAAATAGTTTTCTACTGTCGCAAATTTTAATTACGCCAGGGTTTGCCTTTTCTACAGTAAATTTTTCAAAAAATAATTTTCTACTGTCGCAGATTTTAATTGCGCCAGGGATTGCCTTTTCTATTGTAAATTTTTCACAAATTAATTTTTTACTGTCGCAAATTTTAAATCGGCCAGGTACTGCCTTTTCTATAGTAAATTTTTCAAAAATTAGTCTTTTACTGTCGCAAATTTTAATTGCACCAGGGATTGCCATTTCTACAGTAAATTTTACAAAAAACAATTTTTTACTGTCGCAAATTTTCATTGCGCCAGGGATTGCCTTTTCTATAGTAAATTTTTCAAAAATTAGTTTTCTACTTTCGCAAATTTTAATTGCGCCAGGGATTGCCTTTTCTATAGTAAATTTTTCAAAAAATAATTTTTTACTGTCGCAAATTTTAATTACGCCAGGGATTGCCTTTTCTATAGTAATTTTTTCAAAAAATAATTTTTTACCGTCGCAAATTTTAATTACGCCAGGGATTGCCTTTTCTATAGTAAATTTTTCAAAAAATAATTTTCTACTGTCGTAAATTTTAATTACGCCAGGGATTGCCTTTTCTATAGTAAATTTTTCGAAAATTAATTTTTTACTGTCGCAAATTTTAATAGCGCCAGGGATTGCCTTTTCTATAGTAAATTTTTAAAAATTAATTTCTTACTGTCGCAAATTTTAAATACGCCAGGGATTGCCTTTTCTATAATAAATTTTTCAAAAAATTATTTTTTACTGTCGCAAATTTTAATTGCGCCAGGGATTGCCTTTTCTACAGTAAATTTTTCAAAAAATAATTTTTTACTGTCGCAAATTTTAATTACGCCAGGAATTGCCTTTTCTATAGTAAATTTTTCAAAAATTAATTTTTTACTGTCGCAAATTTTAATAGCGCCAGGGATTGCCTTTTCTATAGTAAATTTTGCAAAAAATAATTTTTTACTGTCGAAAATTTTAACTGCGCCAGGGATTGCCTTTTCTACAGTAAATTTTTCAAAAAATAATTTTTTACTGTCGCAAATTTTAATTACGCCAGGGATTGCCTTTTCTACAGTAAATTTTACAAAAAAATATTTTTTACTGTTGCAAAATTTAATTACGCTAGGGATTGCCTTTTCTATAGTAAATTATTCAAAAATTAATTTTTTACTGTCGCAAATTTTAATTGCGCCAGGGATTGCCTTTTCTATAGTAAATTATTCAAAAAATAATTTTTTACTGTCGCAAATTTTAATTGCGCCAGGTATTGCCTTTTCTATAGTAAATTTTTCAAAAAATAATTTTTTACTGCCGCAAATTTTAAATACGCCAGGGATTGCCTTTTCTATAGTAAATTATTCAAAAAATAATTTTTTACTGTCGCAAATTTTAAATACGCCAGGGATTGCTTTTTCTATAGTAAATTTTTCAAAAAATAATTTTCTACTATCGCAAATTTTAAATCCGCCAGGGATTGCCTTTTCTATAGTAAATTTTTCAAAAAACAATTTTTTACTGTCGCAAATTTTAATTACGCCAGGGATTGCCTTTTCAATAGTAAATTATAAAAAAAATAATTTTTTACTGTCGCAAATTTTAATTGCGCCAGCGATTGCTTTTTCTATAGTAAATTATTCTAAAAATAATTTTTTACTGTCGCAAATTTTAATTGCGCCAGGGATTGCCTTTTCTATAGTAAATTTTTCAAAAAATAATTTTTTACAGTCGCAAATTTTAAATACGCCATGGCTTGCCTTTTCTATAGTAAATTTTTCAAAAAATAATTTTCTACTGTCGCAAATTTTAGTTGTGCCAGGGATTGCCTTTTCTATAGTAAATTTTTCAAAAAATAATTTTTTACTGTCGCAAATTTTAATTGCTCCAATAATTGCCTTTTCTACAGTAAATTTTTCAAAAAATAATTTTTTACTGTCGCAAATTTTAATTACGCCAGGGATTGCCTTTTCTACAGTAAATTTTTCAAAAAATAATTTTTTACTGTCGCAAATTTTAATTGCGCCAGGGATTGCATTTTCTACAGTAAATTTTTCAAAAAATAATTTTTTACTGTCGCAAATTTTAATTGCGCCAGGGATTGCCTTTTCTACAGTAAATTATTCAAAAAATAATTTTTTACTGTCGCAAATTTTAATTACGCCAGGGATTGCCTTTTCTATAGTAAATTTTTCAAAAAATAATTTTTTACTGTTGCAAATTTTAATTACGCCAGGGAATGCCTTTTCTATAGTAAATTATTCAAAAAATAATTTTTTACTGTCGCAAATTTTAATTGCGCCAGGGATTGCCATTTCTATAGTAAATTATTCAAAAAATAATATTTTAATGTCGCAAATTTTAATTGCGCCAGGGATTGCCTTTTCTATAGTAAATTTTTCAAAAAATAATTTTTTACTGTCGCAAATTTTAAATACGCCAGGGATTGCCTTTTCTATAGTAAATTATTCAAAAAATAATTTTTTACTGTCGCAAATTTTAAATACGCCAGGGATTGCCTTTTCTATAGTAAATTTTTCAAAAAATAATTTTCTACTGTCGCCAATTTTAAATCCGCCAGGGATTGCCTTTTCTATAGTAAATTTTTCAAAAAATAATTTTTTACTGTCGCAAATTTTAATTACGCCAGGGATTGCCTTTTCTATAGTAAATTATTCAAAAAATAATTTTTTACTGTCGCAAATTTTAATTGCGCCAGGGATTGCCTTTTCTATAGTGAATTATTCACAATATAATTTTTTACGGTCGCAAATTTTAATTGCGCCAGGGATTGCCTTTCCTACAGTAAATTTTACAAAAAATAATTTTGTACTGTCGCAAATTTTAATTGCGCCAGGGATTGCCTTTTCTACAGTAAATTATTCAAAAAATAATTTTCTACTGTTGCAAATTTTAATTGCGCCAGGGATTGCCTTTTCTATAGAAAATTGTGCAAAAAATAATTTTCTACTGTCGCAAATTTTAATTACGCCAGGGATTGCCTTTTCTATAGTAAATTTTTCACAAATTAATTTTTTACTGTCGCAAATTTTAATTACGTCAGGGATTGCCTTTTCTATAGTAAATTTTTCAAAAAATTATTTTCTACTGTCGCAAATTTTAATTGCGCCAGAGATTGCCTTTTCTACAGTAAATTTTTCAAAAAATAATTTTCTACTGTCGCAAATTTTAATTGCGCCAGGGATTGCCTTTTCTATAGTAAATTTTTCAAAAAAATAATTTTCTACTGTCGCAAATTTTAATTGCGCCAGGGATTGCCTTTTCTATAGTAAATTTTTCAAAAATTAATTTTTTACTGTCGCAAATTTTAAATCCGCCAGGGATTGCCTTTTCTATAGTAAATTTTTCAAAAAATAATTTTTTACTGCCGCAAATTTTAAATACGCCAGGGATTGCCTTTTCTATAGTAAATTTTTCAAAAAATAGTTTTCTACTGTCGCAAATTTTAAGTGCGCCAAGGATTGCCGTTTCTACAGTAAATTTTTCAAAAAATAATTTTCTACTGTCGCAAATTTTAATTGCGCCAGGGATTGCCTTTTCTATAGTAAATTTTTCACAAATTAATTTTTTACTGTCGCAAATTTTAAATCCGCCAGGGATTGCCTTTTCTATAGTAAATTTTTCAAAAAATAATTTTTTACTGCCGCAAATTTTAAATACGCCAGTGATTGCCTTTTCTATAGTAAATTATTCAAAAAATAATTCTTTACTGTCGCAAATTTTAAATACGCCAGGGATTGCCTTTTCTACAGTAAATTATTCAAAAAATAATTTTCTACTGTCGCAAATTTTAATTACGCCAGGGATTGCATTTTCTACAGTAAATTTTTCAAAAAATAATTTTTTACAGTAGCAAATTTTAATTGCGCCAGGGATTGCCTTTTCTACAGTAAATTATTCAAAAAATAATTTTTTACTGTCGCAAATTTTAATTACGCCAGGGATTGCCTTTTCTATAGTAAATTTTTCAAAAAATAATTTTTTACTGTTGCAAATTTTAATTACGCCAGGGAATGCCTTTTCTATAGTAAATTATTCAAAAAATAATTTTTTACTGTCGCAAATTTTAATTGCGCCAGGGATTGCCATTTCTATAGTAAATTATTCAAAAAATAATATTTTAATGTCGCAAATTTTAATTGCGCCAGGGATTGCCTTTTCTATAGTAAATTTTTCAAAAAATAATTTTTTACTGTCGCAAATTTTAAATACGCCAGGGATTGCCTTTTCTATAGTAAATTATTCAAAAAATAATTTTTTACTGTCGCAAATTTTAAATACGCCAGGGATTTCCTTTTCTATAGTAAATTTTTCAAAAAATAATTTTCTACTGTCGCCAATTTTAAATCCGCCAGGGATTGCCTTTTCTATAGTAAATTTTTCAAAAAATAATTTTTTACTGTCGCAAATTTTAATTACGCCAGGGATTGCCTTTTCTATAGTAAATTATTCAAAAAATAATTTTTTACTGTCGCAAATTTTAATTGCGCCAGGGATTGCCTTTTCTATAGTGAATTATTCACAATATAATTTTTTACGGTCGCAAATTTTAATTGCGCCAGGGATTGCCTTTCCTACAGTAAATTTTACAAAAAATAATTTTGTACTGTCGCAAATTTTAATTGCGCCAGGGATTGCCTTTTCTATAGTAAATTATTCAAAAAATAATTTTCTACTGTTGCAAATTTTAATTGCGCCAGGGATTGCCTTTTCTATAGAAAATTGTGCAAAAAATAATTTTCTACTGTCGCAAATTTTAATTACGCCAGGGATTGCCTTTTCTATAGTAAATTTTTCACAAATTAATTTTTTACTGTCGCAAATTTTAATTACGTCAGGGATTGCCTTTTCTATAGTAAATTTTTCAAAAAATTATTTTCTACTGTCGCAAATTTTAATTGCGCCAGAGATTGCCTTTTCTACAGTAAATTTTTCAAAAAATAATTTTCTACTGTCGCAAATTTTAATTGCGCCAGGGATTGCCTTTTCTATAGTAAATTTTTCAAAAAAATAATTTTCTACTGTCGCAAATTTTAATTGCGCCAGGGATTGCCTTTTCTATAGTAAATTTTTCAAAAATTAATTTTTTACTGTCGCAAATTTTAAATCCGCCAGGGATTGCCTTTTCTATAGTAAATTTTTCAAAAAATAATTTTTTACTGCCGCAAATTTTAAATACGCCAGGGATTGCCTTTTCTATAGTAAATTTTTCAAAAAATAGTTTTCTACTGTCGCAAATTTTAAGTGCGCCAAGGATTGCCGTTTCTACAGTAAATTTTTCAAAAAATAATTTTCTACTGTCGCAAATTTTAATTGCGCCAGGGATTGCCTTTTCTATAGTAAATTTTTCACAAATTAATTTTTTACTGTCGCAAATTTTAAATCCGCCAGGGATTGCCTTTTCTATAGTAAATTTTTCAAAAAATAATTTTTTACTGCCGCAAATTTTAAATACGCCAGTGATTGCCTTTTCTATAGTAAATTATTCAAAAAATAATTCTTTACTGTCGCAAATTTTAAATACGCCAGGGATTGCCTTTTCTACAGTAAATTATTCAAAAAATAATTTTCTACTGTCGCAAATTTTAATTACGCCAGGGATTGCCTTTTCTATAGTAAATTTTTCAAAAAATAATTTTTTACAGTAGCAAATTTTAAATACGCCAGGGCTTGCCTTTTCTATAGTAAATTTTTCAAAAAATAATTTTCTACTGTCGCAAATTTTAGTTGCGCCAGGGATTGCCTTTTCTATAGTAAATTTTTCAAAAAATAATTTTTTACTGTCGCAAATTTTAATTGCTCCAAGGATTGCCTTTTCTACAGTAAATTGTTCAAAAAATAGTTTTTTACTGACGCAAATTTTAATTACGCCAGGGATTGCCTTTTCTACAGTAAATTGTTCAAAAAATAATTTTTTACTGTCGCAAATTTTAGTTGCGCCAGGGATTGCCTTTTCTATAGTAAATTTTTCAAAAAATAATTTTTTACTGTCGCAAATTTTAAATACGCCAGGGATTGCCTTTTCTATAGTAAATTATTCAAAAAATAATTTTTTACTGTCGCAAATTTTAAATACGCCAGGATTGCCTTTTCTATAGTAAATTTTTCAAAAAATAATTTTCTACTGTCGCAAATTTTAAATCCGCCAGGGATTGCATTTTATATAGTAAATTTTTCAAAAAATAATTTTTTACTGTCGCAAATTTTAATTACGCCAGGGATTGCCTTTGCTATAGTAAATTATTCAAAAAATAATTTTTTACTGTCGCAAATTTTAATTGCGCCAGGGATTGCCTTTTCTATAGTAAATTATTCACAATATAATTTTTTACGGTCGCAAATTTTAATTGCGCCAGGGATTGCCTTTTCTATAGTAAATTTTTCAAAAAATAATTTTCTACTGTCGCACATTTTAAGTGCGCCAGGGATTGCCTTTTCTACAGTAAATTATTCAAAAAATAATTTTCTACTGTCGCAAATTTTAATTACGCCAGGGATTGCCTTTTCTATAGTAAATTTTTCAAAAAATAATTTTTTACTGTCGCAAATTTTAATTGCGCCAGGGATTGCCTTTTCTACAGTAAATTTTTCAAAAATTAATTTTTTACTGTCGCAAATTTTAAATACGCCAGGGATTGCCTTTTCTATAGTAAATTTTGCAAAAAATAATTTTTTACTATCGCAAATTTTAATTACGCCAGGGATTGCCTTTTCTACAGTAAATTTTTCAAAAACTAATTTTTTTCTGTCGCAAATTTTAATTGCGCCAGGGATTGCATTTTCTACAGTAAATTTTTCAAAAAATAATTTTTTTCTGTCGCAAATTTTAATTGCGCCAGGGATTGCCTTTTCTATAGTAAATTATTCAAAAAATAATTTTTTACTGTCGCAAATTTTAATTACGCCAGGGATTGCCTTTTCTATAGTAAATTTTTCAAAAAATAATTTTTTACGGTTGCAAATTTTAATTACGCCAGGGAATGCCTTTTCTATAGTAAATTTTTCAAAAATTAATTTTTTACTGTCGCAAATTTTAAATACGCCAGGGATTGCCTTTTCTATAGTAAATTTTGCAAAAAATAATTTTTTACTGTCGCAAATTTTAATTACGCCAGGGATTGCCTTTTCTACAGTAAATTTTTCAAAAACTAATTTTTTTCTGTCGCAAATTTTAATTGCGCCAGGGATTGCATTTTCTACAGTAAATTTTTCAAAAAATAATTTTTTTCTGTCGCAAATTTTAATTGCGCCAGGGATTGCCTTTTCTACAGTAAATTATTCAAAAAATAATTTTTTACTGTCGCAAATTTTAAATACGCCAGGGATTGCCTTTTCTACAGTAAATTATTCAAAAAATAATTTTCTACTGTCGCAAATTTTAATTACGCCAGGGATTGCTTTTCTATAGTAAATTTTTCAAAAAATAATTTTTTACAGTCGCAAATTTTAAATACGCCAGGGCTTGCCATTTCTATAGTAAATTTTTCAAAAAATAATTTTCCACTGTCGCAAATTTTAGTTGCGCCAGGGATTGCCTTTTCTATAGTAAATTTTTCAAAAAATAATTTTTTACTGTCGCAAATTTTAATTGCTCCAAGGATTGCCTTTTCTACAGTAAATTGTTCAAAAAATAATTTTTTACTGTCGCAAATTTTAATTACGCCAGGGATTGCCTTTTCTACAGTAAATTTTTCAAAAAATAATTTTTTACTGTCGCAAATTTTAATTACGCCAGGGATTGCCTTTTCTACAGTAAATTTTTCAAAAAATAATTTTTTACTGTCGCAAATTTTAATTACGCCAGGGATTGCCTTTTTTATAGTAAATTATTCAAAAAATAATTTTTTACTGTCGCAAATTTTAGTTGCGCCAGGGATTGCCTTTTCTATAGTAAATTTTTCAAAAAATAATTTTTTACTGTCGCAAATTTTAATTGCGCCAGGGATTGCCTTTTCTATAGTGAATTATTCACAATATAATTTTTTACGGTCGCAAATTTTAATTGCGCCAGGGATTGCCTTTCCTACAGTAAATTTTACAAAAAATAATTTTTTACTGTCGCAAATTTTAATTGCGCCAGGGATTGCCTTTTCTACAGTAAATTTTTCAAAAAATAATTTTGTACTGTCGCAAATTTTAATTGCGCCAGGGATTGCCTTTTCTACAGTAAATTATTCAAAAAATAATTTTCTACTGTTGCAAATTTTAATTGCGCCAGGGATTGCCTTTTCTATAGAAAATTGTGCAAAAAATAATTTTCTACTGTCGCAAATTTTAATTACGCCAGGGATTGCCTTTTCTATAGTAAATTTTTCACAAATTAATTTTTTACTGTCGCAAATTTTAATTACGCCAGGGATTGCCTTTTCTATAGTAAATTTTTCAAAAAATTATTTTCTACTGTCGCAAATTTTAATTGCGCCAGAGATTGACTTTTCTACAGTAAATTTTTCAAAAAATAATTTTCTACTGTCGCAAATTTTAATTGCGCCAGGGATTGCCTTTTCTATAGTAAATTTTTCAAAAAAATAATTTTCTACTGTCGCAAATTTTAATTGCGCCAGGGATTGCCTTTTCTATAGTAAATTTTTCAAAAATTAATTTTTTACTGTCGCAAATTTTAAATCCGCCAGGGATTGCCTTTTCTATAGTAAATTTTTCAAAAAATAATTTTTTACTGCCGCAAATTTTAAATACGCCAGGGATTGCCTTTTCTATAGTAAATTTTTCAAAAAATAGTTTTCTACTGTCGCAAATTTTAAGTGCGCCAAGGATTGCCGTTTCTACAGTAAATTTTTCAAAAAATAATTTTCTACTGTCGCAAATTTTAATTGCGCCAGGGATTGCCTTTTCTATAGTAAATTTTTCACAAATTAATTTTTTACTGTCGCAAATTTTAAATCCGCCAGGGATTGCCTTTTCTATAGTAAATTTTTCAAAAAATAATTTTTTACTGCCGCAAATTTTAAATACGCCAGGGATTGCCTTTTCTATAGTAAATTATTCAAAAAATAATTTTTTACTGTCGCAAATTTTAAATACGCCAGGGATTGCCTTTTCTACAGTAAATTATTCAAAAAATAATTTTCTACTGTCGCAAATTTTAATTACGCCAGGGATTGCCTTTTCTATAGTAAATTTTTCAAAAAATAATTTTTTACAGTCGCAAATTTTAAATACGCCAGGGCTTGCCTTTTCTATAGTAAATTTTTCAAAAAATAATTTTCTACTGTCGCAAATTTTAGTTGCGCCAGGGATTGCCTTTTCTATAGTAAATTTTTCAAAAAATAATTTTTTACTGTCGCAAATTTTAATTGTTCCAAGGATTGCCTTTTCTACAGTAAATTGTTCAAAAAATAATTTTTTACTGTCGCAAATTTTAATTACGCCAGGGATTGCCTTTTCTACAGTAAATTTTTCAAAAAATAATTTTTTACTGTCGCAAATGTTAATTACGCCAGGGATTGCCTTTTCTACAGTAAATTTTTCAAAAAATAATTTTTTACTGTCGCAAATTTTAATTACGCCAGGGATTGCCTTTTTTATAGTAAATTATTCAAAAGATAATTTTTCACTGTCGCAAATTTTAGTTGCGCCATTTTCTATAGTAAATTTTTCAAAAAATAATTTTTTACTGTCGCAAATTTTAATTGCGCCAGGGATTGCCTTTTCTACAGTAAATTATTCAAAAAATTATTTTTTACTGTCGCAAATTTTAATTACGCCAGGGATTCCCTTTTCTATAGTAAATTTTTCAATAAATAATTTTTTACTGTTGCAAATTTTAATTACGCCAGGGAATGCCTTTTCTATAGTAAATTATTCAAAAAATAATTTTTTACTGTCGCAAATTTTAATTGCGCCAGGGATTGCCTTTTCTATAGTAAATTATTCAAAAAATAATTTTTTACTGTCGCAAATTTTAATTGCGCCAGGGATTGCCTTTTCTATAGTAAATTTTTCAAAAAATAATTTTTTACTGTCGCAAATTTTAAATACGCCAGGGATTGCCTTTTCTATAGTAAATTATTCAAAAAATAATTTTTTACTGTCGCAAATTTTAAATACGCCAGGATTGCCTTTTCTATAGTAAATTTTTCAAAAAATAATTTTCTACTGTCGTAAATTTTAAATCCGCCAGGGATTGCCTTTTATATAGTAAATTTTTCAAAAAATAATTTTTTACTGTCGCAAATTTTAATTACGCCAGGGATTGCCTTTGCTATAGTAAATTATTCAAAAAATAATTTTTTACTGTCGCAAATTTTAATTGCGCCAGGGATTGCCTTTTCTATAGTAAATTATTCTCAATATAATTTTTTACGGTCGCAAATTTTAATTGCGACAGGGATTGCCTTTTCTATAGTAAATTTTTCAAAAAATAATTTTCTACTGTCGCACATTTTAATTGCGCCAGGGATTGCCTTTTCTACAGTAAATTATTCAAAAAATAATTTTCTACTGTCGCAAATTTTAATTACGCCAGGGATTGCCTTTTCTATAGTAAATTTTTCAAAAAATAATTTTTTACTGTCGCAAATTTTAATTGCGCCAGGGATTGCCTTTTCTACAGTAAATTTTTCAAAAATTAATTTTTTACTGTCGCAAATTTTAAATACGCCAGGGATTGCCTTTTCTATAGTAAATTTTGCAAAAAATAATTTTTTACTGTCGCAAATTTTAATTACGCCAGGGATTGCCTTTTCTACAGTAAATTTTTCAAAAACTAATTTTTTTCTGTCGCAAATTTTAATTGCGCCAGGGATTGCATTTTCTACAGTAAATTTTTCAAAAAATAATTTTTTTCTGTCGCAAATTTTAATTGCGCCAGGGATTGCCTTTTCTACAGTAAATTATTCAAAAAATAATTTTTTACTGTCGCAAATTTTAATTACTCCAGGGATTGCCTTTTCTATAGTAAATTTTTCAAAAAATAATTTTTTACTGTTGCAAATTTTAATTACGCCAGGGAATGCCTTTTCTATAGTAAATTATTCAAAAAATAATTTTTTACTGTCGCAAAGTTTAATTGCGCCAGGGATTGCCTTTTCTATAGTAAATTATTCAAAAATTAATTTTTTACTGTCGCAAATTTTAATTGCGCCAGGGATTGCCTTTTCTATAGTAAATTTTTCAAAAAATAATTTTTTACTGTCGCAAATTTTAAATACGCCAGGGATTGCCTTTTCTATAGTAAATTATTCAAAAAATAATTTTTTACTGTCGCAAATTTTAAATACGCCAGGGATTGCCTTTTCTATAGTAAATTTTTCACAAAATAATTTTCTACTGTCGCAAATTTTAAATCCGCCAGGGATTGCCTTTTCTATAGTAAATTTTTCAAAAAATAATTTTTTACTGTCGCAAATTTTAATTACGCCAGGGATTGCCTTTTCTATAGTAAATTATTCAAAAAATAATTTTTTACTGTCGCAAATTTTAATTGCGCCAGGGATTGCCTTTTCTATAGTAAATTATTCACAATATAATTTTTTACGGTCGCAAATTTTAATTGCGCCAGGGATTGCCTTTTCTATAGTAAATTTTTCAAAAAATAATTTTCTACTGTCGCAAATTTTAATTGCGCCAGGGATTGCCTTTTCTACAATAAATTATTCAAAAAATAATTTTCTACTGTCGCAAATTTTAATTACGCCAGGGATTGCCTTTTCTATAGTAAATATTTCAAAAAATAATTTTTTACTGTCGCAAATTTTAAATACGCCAGGGATTGCCTTTTCTATAGTAAATTTTTCCAAAAATAATTTTCTACTGTCGCAAATTTTAATTGCGCCAGGGATTGCCTTTTCTATAGTAAATTTTTCAAAAAATAATTTTTTACTGTCGCAAATTTTAAATACGCCAGGGGTTGCCTTTTCTATAGTAAATTTTTCAAAAAATAATTTTTTACTGTCGCAAATTTTAATTGCGCCAGGGATAGCCTTTTCTATAGTAAATTTTTCAAAAATTAATTTTTTACTGTCGCAAATTTTAAATACGCCAGATATTGCCTTTTCTATAGTAAATTTTTCAAAAACTAAATTTTTCAAAAAATAATTTTTTACTGTCGCTAATTTTAATTGCGCCAGGGATTGCCTTTTCTACAGTAAATTTTTCAAAAAATAATTTTTTAATGTCGCAAATTTTAATTACGGCAGGGATTGCCTTTTCTACAGTAAATTTTTCAAAAAATAATTTTTTACTGTCGCAAATTTTAATTACGCCAGGGATTGCCTTTTCTATAGTAAATTTTTCAAAAAATAATTTTTTACTGTCGCAAATTTTAATTACGCCAGGGATTGCCTTTTCTATAGTAAATTATTCAAAAAATAATTTTTTACTGTCGCAAATTTTAAATCCGCCAGGGATTGCGTTTTCTATAGTAAATTTTTCAAAAATTAATTTTTTACTGTCGCAAATTTTAATTGCGCCAGGGATTGCCTTTTCTATAGTAAATTTTTCAAAAAATAATTTTTTACTCTCGCAAATTTTAAATACGCCAGGGATTGCCTTTTCTATAGTAAATTTTTCACAAAATAATTTTCTACTGTCGCAAATTTTAAATCCGCCAGGGATTGCCTTTTCAATAGTAAATTTTTCAAAAAATAATTTTTTACTGTCGCAAATTTTAATTACGCCAGGGATTGCCTTTTCTATAGTAAATTATTCAAAAAATAATTTTTTACTGTCGCAAATTTTAATTGCGCCAGGGATTGCCTTTTCTATAGTAAATTATTCACAATATAATTTTTTACGGTCGCAAATTTTAATTGCGCCAGGGATTGCCTTTTCTATAGTAAATTATTCACAATATAATATTTTACGGTCGCAAATTTTAATTGCGCCAGGGATTGCCTTTTCTATAGTAAATTTTTCAAAAATAATTTTCTACTGTCGCACATTTTAATTGCGACAGGGATTGCATTTTCTACAGTAAATTATTCAAAAAATAATTTTCTACTGTCGCAAATTTTAATTACGCCAGGGATTGCCTTTTCTATAGTAAATTTTTCAAAAAATAATTTTTTACTGTCGCAAATTTTAATTGCGCCAGGGATTGCCTTTTCTACAGTAAATTTTTCAAAAATTAATTTTTTACTGTCGCAAATTTTAAATACGCCAGGGATTGCCTTTTCTATAGTAAATTTTGCAAAAAATAATTTTTTACTGTCGCAAATTTTAATTACGCCAGGGATTGCCTTTTCTACAGTAAATTTTTCAAAAACTAATTTTTTTCTGTCGCAAATTTTAATTGCGCCAGGGATTGCATTTTCTACAGTAAATTTTTCAAAAAATAATTTTTTTCTGTCGCAAATTTTAATTGCGCCAGGGATTACCTTTTCTACAGTAAATTATTCAAAAAATAATTTTTGACTGTCGCGAATTTTAATTACGCCAGGGATTGCCTTTTCTATAGTAAATTTTTCAAAAAATAATTTTTTACTGTTGCAAATTTTAATTACGCCAGGGAATGCCTTTTCTATAGTAAATTATTCAAAAAATAATTTTTTACTGTCGCAAAGTTTAATTGCGCCAGGGATTGCCTTTTCTATAGTAAATTATTCAAAAAATAATTTTTTACTGTCGCAAATTTTAATTGCGCCAAGGATTGCCTTTTCTATAGTAAATTTTTCAAAAAATAATTTTTTACTGTCGCAAATTTTAAATACGCCAGGGATTGCCTTTTCTATAGTAAATTATTCAAAAAATAATTTTTTACTGTCGCAAATTTTAAATACGCCAGGGATTGCCTTTTCTATAGTAAATTTTTCACAAAATAATTTTCTACTGTCGCAAATTTTAAATCCGCCAGGGATTGCCTTTTCTATAGTAAATTTTTCAAAAAATAATTTTTTACTGTCGCAAATTTTAATTACGCCAGGGATTGCCTTTTCTATAGTAAATTATTCAAAGAATAATTTTTTACTGTCTCAAATTTTAATTGCGCCAGGGATTGCCTTTTCTATAGTAAATTATTCACAATATAATTTTTTACGGTCGCAAATTTTAATTGCGCCAGGGATTGCCTTTTCTATAGTAAATTTTTCAAAAAATAATTTTCTACTGTCGCAAATTTTAATTGCGCCAGGGATTGCCTTTTCTACAGTAAATTATTCAAAAAATAATTTTCTGCTGTCGCAAATTTTAATTACGCCAGGGATTGCCTTTTCTATAGTAAATTTTTCAAAAAATAATTTTTTACTGTCGCAAATTTTAAATACGCCAGGGATTGCCTTTTCTATAGTAAATTTTTCCAAAAATAATTTTCTACTGTCGCAAATTTTAATTGCGCCAGGGATTGCCTTTTCTATAGTAAATTTTTCGAAAAATAATTTTTTACTGTCGCAAATTTTAAATACGCCAGGGGTTACCTTTTCTATAGTAAATTTTTCAAAAAATAATCTTTTACTGTCGCAAATTTTAATTGCGCCAGGGATAGCCTTTTCTATAGTAAATTTTTCAAAAATTAATTTTTTACTGTCGCAAATTTTAAATACGCCAGGTATTGCCTTTTCTATAGTAAATTTTTCAAAAAATAAATTTTTCAAAAAATAATTTTTTACTGTCGCTAATTTTAATTGCGCCAGGGATTGCCTTTTCTACAGTAAATTTTTCAAAAAATAATTTTTTAATGTCGCAAATTTTAATTACGGCAGGGATTGCCTTTTCTACAGTAAATTTTTCAAAAAATAATTTTTTACTGTCGCAAATTTTAATTACGCCAGGGATTGCCTTTTCTATAGTAAATTTTTCAAAAAATAATTTTTTACTGTCGCAAATTTTAATTACGCCAGGGATTGCCTTTTCTATAGTAAATTATTCAAAAAATAATTTTTTACTGTCGCAAATTTTAAATCCGCCAGGGATTGCGTTTTCTATAGTAAATTTTTCAAAAATTAATTTTTTACTGTCGCCAATTTTAATTGCGCCAGGGATTGCCTTTTCTATAGTAAATTTTTCAAAAAATAATTTTTTACTGTCGCAAATTTTAAATACGCCAGGGATTGCCTTTTCTATAGTAAATTTTTCACAAAATAATTTTCTACTGTCGCAAATTTTAAATCCGCCAGGGATTGCCTTTTCTATAGTAAATTTTTCAAAAAATAATTTTTTACTGTCGCAAATTTTAATTACGCCAGGGATTGCCTTTTCTATAGTAAATTATTCAAAAAATAATTTTTTACTGTCGCAAATTTTAATTGCGCCAGGGATTACCTTTTCTATAGTAAATTATTCACAATATAATTTTTTACGGTCGCAAATTTTAATTGCGCCAGGGATTGCCTTTTCTATAGTAAATTTTTCAAAAAATAATTTTGTACTGTCGCAAATTTTAATTGCGCCAGGGATTGCCTTTTCTACAGTAAATTATTCAAAAAATAATTTTCTACTGTCGCAAATTTTAATTACGCCAGGGATTGCCTTTTCTATAGTAAATTTTTCAAAAAATAATTTTTTACTGTCGCAAATTTTAAATACGCCAGGGATTGCCTTTTCTATAGTAAATTTTTCCAAAAATAATTTTCTACTGTCGCAAATTTTAATTGCGCCAGGGATTGCCTTTTCTATAGTAAATTTTTCAAAAAATAATTTTTTACTGTCGTAAATTTTAAATACGCCAGGGGTTGCCTTTTCTATAGTAAATTTTTCAAAAAATAATTTTTTACTGTCGCAAATTTTAATTGCGCCAGGGATAGCCTTTTCTATAGTAAATTTTTCAAAAATTAATTATTTACTGTCGCAAATTTTAAATACGCCAGGTATTGCCTTTTCTATAGTAAATTTTTCAAAAAAATAATTTTTTACTGTCGCTAATTTTAATTGCACCAGGGATTGCCTTTTCTACAGTAAATTTTTCAAAAAATAATTTTTTACTGTCGCAAATTTTAATTACGGCAGGGATTGCCTTTTCTACAGTAAATTTTTCAAAAAATAATTTTTTACTGTCGCAAATTTTAATTACGCCAGGGATTGCCTTTTCTATAGTAAATTTTTCAAAAAATAATTTATTACTGCCGCAAATTTTAATTACGCCAGGGATTGCCTTTTCTATAGTAAATTATTCAAAAAATAATTTTTTACTGTCGCAAATTTTAAATCCGCCAGGGATTGCGTTTTCTATAGTAAATTTTTCAAAAATTAATTTTTTACTGTCGCAAATTTTAATTGCGCCAGGTATTGCCTTTTCTATAGTAAATTTTTCAAAAATTAATTTTTTACTGTCGCAAATTTTAAATACGCCAGGTATTGCCTTTTCTATAGTAAATTTTTCAAAAAATAAATTTTTCAAAAAATAATTTTTTACTGTCGCAAATTTTAATTGCGCCAGGGATTGCCTTTTCTACAGTAAATTTTTCAAAAAATACTTTTTTACTGTCGCAAATTTTAATTACGCCAGGGATTGCCTTTTCTACAGTAAATTTTTCAAAAAATAATTTTTTACTGTCGCAAATCTTAATTACGCCAGGGATTGCCTTTTCTATAGTAAATTTTTCAAAAAATAATTTTTTACTGTCGCAAATTTTAATTACGCCAGGGATTGCCTTTTCTATAGTAAATTTTTCAAAAAATAATTTTTTACTGTCGCAAATTTTAATTACGACAGGGATTGCCTTTTCTATAGTAAATTATTCAAAAAATAATTTTTTACTGTCGCAAATTTTAAATCCGCCAGGGATTGCGTTTTCTATAGTAAATTTTTCAAAAATTAATTTTTTACTGTCGTAAATTTTAATTGCGCCAGGGATTGCCTTTTCTATAGTAAATTTTTCAAAATTTAATTTTTTACTGTCGCAAATTTTAAATACTCCAGGGATTGCCTTTTCTATAGTAAATTTTTCAAAAAATAATTTTTTACTGTCGCAAATTTTAATTGCGCCAGGGATTGCCTTTTCTAAAGTAAATTTTTCAAAAAATAATATTCTACTGTCGCAAATTTTAATTGCGCCTGGGATTGCCTTTTCTACAATAAATTTTTCAAAAGATAATTTTCTACTGTCGCAAATTTTAATTGCGCCAGGGATTGCCTTTTCTATAGTAAATTTTTCACAAATTAATTTTTTACTGTCGCAAATTTTAAATCCGCCAGGGATTGCCCTTTCTATAGTAAATTTTTCACAAATTAATTTTTTATTGTCGCATATTTTAATTGCGCCAGGGATTGCCTTTTCTACAGTAAATTTTACAAAAAAGAATTTTTTACTGTCGCAAATTTTAATTGCGCCAGGGATTGCCTTTTCTACAGTAAATTTTTCAAAAAATAATTTTGTACTGTCGCAAATTTTAATTGCGCCAGGGATTGCCTTTTCTACAGTAAATTATTCAAAAAATTATTTTCTACTGTTGCAAATTTTAATTGCGCCAGGGATTGCCTTTTCTATAGAAAATTGTGCAAAAAATAATTTTCTACTGTCGCAAATTTTAATTACGCCAGGGATTGCCTTTCCTATAGTAAATTTTTCACAAATTAATTTTTTACTGTCGAAAATTTTAATTACGCCAGGGATTGCCTTTTCTATAGTAAGTTTTTCAAAAAATTATTTTTTACTGTCGCAAATTTTAAATACGCCAGGGATTGCCTTTTCTATAGTAAATTTTTCAAAAAATTATTTTCTACTGTCGCAAATTTAAATTGCGCCAGAGATTGCCTTTTCTACAGTAAATTTTTCAAAAAATAATTTTCTATTGTCGTAAATTTTAATTGCGCCAGGGATTGCCTTTTCTATAGTAAATTTTTTACTGTCGCAAATTTTAATTACGCCAGGGATTGCCTTTTCTATAGTAAATTTTTCAAAAAATAGTTTTCTACTGTCGCAAATTTTAAGTGCGCCAGGGATTGCCGTTTCTACAGTAAATTTTTCAAAAAATATTTTTCTACTGTCGCAAATTTTAATTGCGCCAGGGATTGCCTTTTCTATAGTAAATTTTTCACAAATTAATTTTTTACTGTCGCAAATTTTAAATCCCCCAGGGATTGCCTTTTCTATAGTAAATTTTTCAAAAAATAATTTTTTACTGCCGCAAATTTTAAATACGCCAGGGATTGCCTTTTCTATAGTAAATTTTTCAAAAAATAATTTTCTACTATCGCAAATTTTAAATCCGCCAGGGATTGCCTTTTCTATAGTAAATTTTTCAAAAAACAATTTTTTACTGTCGCAAATTTTAATTACGCCAGGGATTGCCTTTTCAATAGTAAATTATTCAAAAAATAATTTTTTACTGTCGCAAATTTTAATTGCGCCACGGATTGCTTTTTCTATAGTAAATTATTCTAAAAATAATATTTTACTGTCGCAAATTTTAATTGCGCCAGGGATTGCCTTTTCTATAGTAAATTTTTCAAAAAATTATTTTCTACTGTCGCAAATTTTAATTGCGCCAGGGATTGCCTTTTCTACAGTAAATTATTCAAAAAATAATTTTCTACTGTCGCAAATTTTAATTACGCCAGGGATTGCCTTTTCTATAGTAAATTTTTCAAAGAATAATTTTTTACAGTCACAAATTTTAAATACGCCAGGGCTTGCCTTTTCTATAGTAAATTTTTCAAAAAATAATTTTCTACTGTCGCAAATTTTAGTTGCGCCAGGGATTGCCTTTTCTATAGTAAATTTTTCAAAAAATAATTTTTTACTGTCGCAAATTTTAATTGCTTCAAGGATTGCCTTTTCTACAGTAAATTTTTCAAAAAATAATTTTTTACTGTCGCAAATTTTAATTACGCCAGGGATTGCCTTTTCTACAGTAAATTTTTCAAAAAATAATTTTTTACTGTCGCAAATTTTGATTACGCCAGGGATTGCCATTTCTATAGTAAATTTTTCAAAAAATAATTTTTTACTGTCGCAAATTTTAATTACGCCAGGGATTGCCTTTTTTATAGTAAATTATTCAAAAAATAATTTTTTACGGTCGCAAATTTTAATTGCGCCAGGGATTGCCTTTTCTATAGTAAACTTTTCAAAAAATAAAAAAATAATTTTTTACTGTCGCAAATTTTAATTACGCCAGGGATTGCCTTTTCTATAGTAAATTTTTCAAAAAATAGTTTTCTACTGTCGCAAATTTTAAGTGCGCCAGGGATTGCCGTTTCTACAGTAAATTTTTCAAAAAATAATTTTCTACTGTCGCAAATTTTAATTGCGCCAGGGATTGCCTTTTCTATAGTAAATTTTTCACAAATTAATTTTTTACTGTCGCAAATTTTAAATCCGCCAGGGATTGCCTTTTCTATAGTAAATTTTTCAAAAAATAATTTTTTACTGCCGCAAATTTTAAATACGCCAGGGATTGCCTTTTCTATAGTAAATTTTTCAAAAAATAATTTTCTACTATCGCAAATTTTAAATCCGCCAGGGATTGCCTTTTCTATAGTAAATTTTTCAAAAAACAATTTTTTACTGTCGCAAATTTTAATTACGCCAGGGATTGCCTTTTCAATAGTAAATTATTCAAAAAATAATTTTTTACTGTCGCAAATTTTAATTGCGCCAGGGATTGCTTTTTCTATAGTAAATTATTCTAAAAATAATATTTTACTGTCGCAAATTTTAATTGCGCCAGGGATTGCCTTTTCTATAGTAAATTTTTCAAAAAATTATTTTCTACTGTCGCAAATTTTAATTGCGCCAGGGATTGCCTTTTCTACAGTAAATTATTCAAAAAATAATTTTCTACTGTCGCAAATTTTAATTACGCCAGGGATTGCCTTTTCTATAGTAAATTTTTCAAAGAATAATTTTTTACAGTCACAAATTTTAAATACGCCAGGGCTTGCCTTTTCTATAGTAAATTTTTCAAAAAATAATTTTCTACTGTCGCAAATTTTAGTTGCGCCAGGGATTGCCTTTTCTATAGTAAATTTTTCAAAAAATAATTTTTTACTGTCGCAAATTTTAATTGCTTCAAGGATTGCCTTTTCTACAGTAAATTTTTCAAAAAATAATTTTTTACTGTCGCAAATTTTAATTACGCCAGGGATTGCCTTTTCTACAGTAAATTTTTCAAAAAATAATTTTTTACTGTCGCAAATTTTGATTACGCCAGGGATTGCCATTTCTATAGTAAATTTTTCAAAAAATAATTTTTTACTGTCGCAAATTTTAATTACGCCAGGGATTGCCTTTTTTATAGTAAATTATTCAAAAAATAATTTTTTACGGTCGCAAATTTTAATTGCGCCAGGGATTGCCTTTTCTATAGTAAATTTTTCAAAAAATAAAAAAATAATTTTTTACTGTCGCAAATTTTAATTACGCCAGGGATTGCCTTTTCTATAGTAAATTTTTCAAAAAATAGTTTTCTACTGTCGCAAATTTTAGTTGCGCCAGGGATTGCCTTTTCTATAGTAAATTTTTCAAAAAATTATTTTTTACTGTCGCAAATTTTAATTGCTCCAAGGATTGCCTTTTCTACATTAAATTTTTCAAAAAATAATTTTTTACTGTCGCAAATTTTAATTACGCCAGGGATTGCCTATTCTACAGTTAATTTTTCAAAAAATAATTTTTTACTGTCGCAAATTTTGATTACGCCAGGGATTGCCATTTCTATAGTAAATTTTTCAAAAAATAATTTTTTACTGTCGCATATTTTAATTACGCCAGGGATTGCCTTTTTTATAGTAAATTATTCAAAAAATAATTTTTTACGCTCGCAAATTTTAATTGCGCCAGGGATTGCCTTTTCTATAGTAAATTTTTCAAAAAATAATTTTTTACTGTCGCAAATTTTAATTGAGGCAGGGATTGCCTTTTCTACAGTAAATTTTTCAAAAAATAATTTTTTATTGTCGCAAATTTTAATTACGCCAGGGATTGCCTTTTCTATAGTAAATTTTGCAAAAAATAATTTTTTACTGTCGCAAATTTTAATTACACCAGGGATTGCCTTTTCTACAGTAAATTTTTCAAAAACTAATTTTTTCTGTCACAAATTTTAATAGAGCCAGGGATTGCATTTTCTACAGTAAATTTTTCAAAAAATAATTTTTTACTGTCGCAAATTTTAATTGCGCCAGGGATTGCCTTTTCTACAGTAAATTATTCAAAAAATAATTTTTTACTGTCGCAAATTTTAATTACGCCAGGGATTGCCTTTTCTATAGTAAATTATTCAAAAAATAATTTTTTACTGTCGCAAATTTTAAATCCGCCAGGGATTGCGTTTTCTATAGTAAATTTTTCAAAAATTAATTTTTTACTGTCGCAAATTTTAATTGCGCCAGGGATTGCCTTTTCTAAAGTAAATTTTTCAAAAAATAATTTTCTACTGTCGCAAATTTTAATTGCGCCTGGGATTGCCTTTTCTACAATAAATTTTTCAAAAGATAATTTTCTACTGTCGCAAATTTTAATTGCGCCAGGGATTGCCTTTTCTATAGTAAATTTTTCACAAATTAATTTTTTACTGTCGCAAATTTTAAATCCGCCAGGGATTGCCCTTTCTATAGTAAATTTTTCACAAATTAATTTTTAATTGTCGCAAATTTTAATTGCGCCAGGGATTGCCTTTTCTACAGTAAATTTTACAAAAAATAATTTTTTACTGTCGCAAATTTTAATTGCGCCAGGGATTGCCTTTTCTACAGTAAATTTTTCAAAAAATAATTTTGTACTGTCGCAAATTTTAATTGCGCCAGGGATTGCCTTTTCTACAGTAAATTATTCAAAAAATTATTTTCTACTGTTGCAAATTTTAATTGCGCCAGGGATTGCCTTTTCTATAGAAAATTGTGCAAAAAATAATTTTCTACTGTCGCAAATTTTAATTACGCCAGGGATTGCCTTTCCTATAGTAAATTTTTCACAAATTAATTTTTTACTGTCGCAAATTTTAATTACGCCAGGGATTGCCTTTTCTATAGTAAATTTTTCAAAAAATTATTTTTTACTGTCGCAAATTTTAAATACGCCAGGGATTGCCTTTTCTATAGTAAATTTTTCAAAAAATAATTTTCTATTTTCGCAAATTTTAATTGCGCCAGGGATTGCCTTTTCTATAGTAAATTTTTCACAAATTAGTTTTTTACTGTCGCAAATTTTAATTACGCCAGGGATTGCCTTTTCTATAGTAAATTTTTCAAAAAATAGTTTTCTACTGTCGCAAATTTTAAGTGCGCCAGGGATTGCCGTTTCTACAGTAAATTTTTCAAAAAATAATTTTCTACTGTCGCAAATTTTAATTGCGCCTGGGATTGCTTTTTCTATAGTAAATTATTCTAAAAATAATATTTTACTGTCGCAAATTTTAATTGCGCCAGGGATTGCCTTTTCTATAGTAAATTTTTCAAAAAATTATTTTCTACTGTCGCAAATTTTAATTGCGCCAGGGATTGCCTTTTCTACAGTAAATTATTCAAAAAATAATTTTCTACTGTCGCAAATTTTAATTACGCCAGGGATTGCCTTTTCTATAGTAAATTTTTCAAAAAATAATTTTTTACAGTCACAGATTTTAAATACGCCAGGGCTTGCCTTTTCTATAGTAAATTTTTCAAAAAATAATTTTCTACTGTCGCAAATTTTAAATCCGCCAGGGATTGCCTTTTCTATAGTAAATTTTTCAAAAAATCATTTTTTACTGTCGCAAATTTTAATTGCTCCAAGGATTGCCTTTTCTACAGTAAATTTTTCAAAAAATAATTTTTTACTGTCGCAAATTTTGATTACGCCAGGGATTGCCATTTCTATAGTAAATTTTTCAAAAAATAATTTTTTACTGTCGCAAATTTTAATTACGCCAGGGATTGCCTTTTTTATAGTAAATTATTCAAAAAATAATTTTTTACGGCCGCAAATTTTAATTGCGCCAGGGATTGCCTTTTCTATAGTAAATTTTTCAAAAAATAATTTTTTACTGTCGCAAATTTTAATTGAGCCAGGGATTGCCTTTTCTACAGTAAATTTTTCAAAAAATAATTTTTTATTGTCGCAAATTTTAATTACGCCAGGGATTGCCTTTTCTATAGTAAATTTTGCAAAAAATATTTTTTTACTGTCGCAAATTTTAATTACACCAGGGATTGCCTTTTCTACAGTAAATTTTTCAAAAACTAATTTTTTTCTGTCAGAAATTTTAATAGCGCCAGGGATTGCATTTTCTACAGTAAATTTTTCAAAAAATAATTTTTTACTGTCGCAAATTTTAATTGCGCCAGGGATTGCCTTTTCTACAGTAAATTATTCAAAAAATAATTTTTTACTGTCGCAAATTTTAATTACGCCTTTTCTATAGTAAATTTTTCAAAAAATAATTTTTTACTGTTGCACATTTTAATTACGCCAGGGAATGCCTTTTCTATAGTAAATTATTCAAAAAATAATTTTTTACTGTCGCAAATTTTAATTGCGCCAGGGATTGCCTTTTCTATAGTAAATTATTCAAAAAATAATTTTTTACTGTCGCAAATTTTAATTACGCCAGGGATTGCCTTTTCTATAGTAAATTATTCAAAAAATAATTTTTTACTGTCGCAAATTTTAATTGCGTCAGGTATTGCCTTTTCTATAGTAAATTATTCACAATATAATTTTTTACGGTCGCAAATTTTAATTGCGCCAGGGATTGCCTTTTCTATAGTAAATTTTTCAAAAAATCATTTTCTACTGTCGCAAATTTTAATTGCGCCAGGGATTGCCTTTTCTACAGTAAATTATTCAAAAAATAATTTTCTACTGTCGCAAATTTTAATTACGCCAGGGATTGCCTTTTCTATAGTAAATCTTTCAAAAAATAATTTTTTACTGTAGCAAATTTTAAATACGCCAGGGATTGCCTTTTCTATAGTAAATTTTTCCAAAAATAATTTTCTACTGTCGCAAATTTTAATTGCGCCAGGGATTGCCTTTTCATTAGTAAATTTTTCAAAAAATAATTTTTTACTGTCGGAAATTTTAAATACGCCAGGGATTGCCTTTTCTATAGTAATTTTTTCAAAAAACAACTTTTTACTGTCGCAAATTTTAATTGCGCCAGGGATAGCCTTTTCTATAGTAAATTTTTCAAAAATTAATTTTTTACTGTCGCAAATTTTAAATACGCCAGGTATTGCCTTTTCTATAGTAAATTTTTCAAAAAATAATTTTTTACTGTCGGAAATTTTAATTGCGCCAGGGATTGCCTTTTCTACAGTAAATTTTTCAAAAAATAATTTTTTACTGTCGCAAATTTTAATTACGCCAGGGATTGCCTTTTCTACAGTAAATTTTTCAAAAATAATTTTTTACTGTCGCAAATTTTAATTACGCCAGGGATTGCCTTTTCTATAGTAAATTTTTCAAAAAATAATTTTTTACTGTCGCAAATTTTAATTACGCCAGAGATTGCTTTTCTATAGTAAATTATTCAAAAATAATTTTTTACTGTCGCAAATTTTAAATCCGCCAGGGATTGCCTTTTCTATAGTAAATTTTTCACAAATTAATTTTTATTGTCGCAAATTTTAATTGCGCCAGGGATTGCCTTTTCTACAGTAAATTTTACAAAAAATAATTTTTTACTGTCGCAAATTTTAATTGCGCCAGGGATTGCCTTTTCTATAGTAAATTTTTCAAAAATTAATTTTTTACTGTCGCAAATTTTAAATACGCCAGGTATTGCCTTTTCTATAGTAAATTTTTCAAAAAATAAATTTTTCAAAAAATAATTTTTTACTGTCGGAAATTTTAATTGCGCCAGGGATTGCCTTTTCTACAGTAAATTTTTCAAAAAATAATTTTTTACTGTCGCAAATTTTAATTACGCCAGGGATTGCCTATTCTATAGTAAATTTTTCAAAAATTAATTTTTTACTGTCGCAAATTTTAATTGCGCCAGGGATTGCCTTTTCTATAGTAAATTTTTCAAAAATTAATTTTTTACTGTCGCAAATTTTAAATACTCCAGGGATTGCCTTTTCTATAGTAAATTTTTCAAAAAATAATTTTTTACTGTCGCAAATTTTAATTGCGCCAGGGATTGCCTTTTCTACAGTAAATTTTTCAAAAAATAATTTTGTACTGTCGCAAATTTTAATTGCGCCAGGGATTGCCTTTTCTATAGTAAATTTTTCACAAATTAATTTTTTACTGTCGCAAATTTTAAATCCGCCAGGGATTGCCTTTTCTATAGTAAATTTTTCACAAATTAATTTTTATTGTCGCAAATTTTAATTGCGCCAGGGATTGCCTTTTCTACAGTAAATTTTACAAAAAATAATTTTTTACTGTCGCAAATTTTAATTGCGCCAGGGATTGCCTTTTCTACAGTAAATTTTTCAAAAAATAATTTTGTACTGTCGCAAATTTTAATTGCGCCAGGCATTGCCTTTTCTACAGTAAATTATTCAAAAAATAATTTTCTACTGTTGCAAATTTTAATTGCGCCAGGGATTGCCTTTTCTATAGAAAATTGTGCAAAAAATAATTTTCTACTGTCGCAAATTTTAATTATGCCAGGGATTGCCTTTTCTATAGTAAATTTTTCACAAATTAATTTTTTACTGTCGCAAATTTTAATTACGCCAGGGATTGCCTTTTCTATAGTAAATTTTTCAAAAAATTATTTTTTACTGTCGCAAATTTTAAATACGCCAGGGATTGCCTTTTCTATAGTAAATTTTTCAAAAAATTATTTTCTACTGTCGCAAATTTTAATTGCGCCAGAGATTGCCTTTTCTACAGTAAATTTTTCAAAAAATAATTTTCTACTGTCGCAAATTTTAATTGCGCCAGGGATTGCCTTTTCTATAGTAAATTTTTCACAAATTAATTTTTTACTGTCGCAAATTTTAATTACGCCAGGGATTGCCTTTTCTATAGTAAATTTTTCAAAAAATAGTTTTCTACTCTCGCAAATTTTAAGTGCGCCAGGGATTCCCGTTTCTACAGTAAATTTTTCAAAAAATAATTTTTTACTGTCGCAAATTTTAAATACGCCAGGGATAGCCTTTTCTATAGTAAATTTTTCAAAATTTATTTTTTTACTGTCACAAATTTTAATTGCGCCAGGGATTGCCTTTTGTATAGTAAATTTTTCAAAAATTAATTTTTTATTGTCGCAAATTTTAATTACGCCAGGGATTGCCTTTCTATAGTAAATTTTTCTAAAAATAATTTTTTACTGTCGAAAATTTTAAATCCGCCAGGGATTGCCTTTTCTATAGAAAATTATTCAAAAAATAATTTTTTACTGACGCAAATTTTAATTACGACAGGGATTGCCTTTTCTATAGTAAATTTTTCAAAAAATCATTTTTTTTTCTGTCGCAAATTTTAATTACGCCAGGGATTGCCTTTTCTATAGTATATTTTTCAAAAATTAATTTTTTACTGTCGCAAATTTAACTTGCGCCAGGGATTGCCTTATATATAATAAATTTTGCAAAAAATAATTTTTTACTGTCGCAAATTTTAAATACGCCAGGGATTGCCTTTTCTATAGTAAATTATTCAAAAAGTAATTTTTTACTGTCGCAAATTTTAAATACGCCAGGGATTGCCTTTTCTGTAGTAAATTTTTCAAAAAATAATTTTCTACTGTCGCAAATTTTAAATCCGCCAGGGATTGCCTTTTCTATAGTAAATTTTTCAAAAAATCATTTTTTTCTGTCGCAAATTTTAATTACGACAGGGATTGCCTTTTCTATACTAAATTTTTCAAAAATTAATTTTTTACTGTCGCAAATTTTAATTGCGCCAGGGATTGCCTTTTATATAGTAAATTTTGAAAAAAATAATTTTTTACTGTCGCAAGTTTTAAATACGCCAGGGATTGCCTTTTCTATAGTAAATTTTTCAAAAAATAATTTTTTACTGTTGCATATTTTAATTATGCCAGGGATTGCCTTTTCTATGGTAAATTTTTCAAAAAATAATTTTTTACTGTTGCACATTTTAATTACGCCAGGGAATGCCTTTTCTATAGTAAATTATTCAAAAAATAATTTTTTACTGTCGCAAATTTTAATTGCGCCAGGGATTGCCTTTTCTATAGTAAATTATTCAAAAAATAATTTTTTACTGTCGCAAATTTTAATTGCGCCAGGGATTGCATTTTCTACAGTAAATTTTTCAAAAAATAATTTTTTACTGTCGCAAACTTTAATTGCGCCAAGGATTGCCTTTTCTACAGTAAATTATTCAAAAAATAATTTTTTACTGTCGCAAATTTTAATTACGCCAGGGATCGCCTTTTCTATAGTAAATTTTTCAAAAAATAATTTTTTACTGTTGCACATTTTAATTACGCCAGGGAATGCCTTTTCTATAGTAAATTATTCAAAAAATAATTTTTTACTGTCGCAAATTTTAATTGCGCCAGGGATTGCCTTTTCTATAGTAAATTATTCAAAAAATAATTTTTTACTGTCGCAAATTTTAATTGCGCCAGGGATTGCCTTTTCTATAGTAAATTTTTCAAAAAATAATTTTTTACTGTCGCAAATTTTAAATACGCCAGGGATTGCCTTTTCTATAGTAAATTATTCAAAAAATAATTTTTTACTGTCGCAAATTTTAAATACGCCACGGATTGCCGTTTCTATAGTAAATTTTTCAAAAAATAATTTTCTACTGTCGCAAATTTTAATTGCGCCAGGGATTGCCTTTTCTATAGTAAATTTTGAAAAAAATAATTTTTTACTGTCGCAAGTTTTAAATACGCCAGGGATTGCCTTTTCTATAGTAAATTTTTCAAAAAATAATTTTTTACTGTTGCACATTTTAATTACGCCAGGGATTGCCTTTTCTATAGTAAATTTTTCAACAAATAATTTTTTACTGTTGCAAATTTTAATTACGCCAGGGAATGCCTTTTCTATAGTAAATTATTCAAAAAATAATTTTTTACTGTCGCAAATTTTAATTGCGCCAGGGATTGCCTTTTCTATTGTAAATTATTCAAAAAATAATTTTTTACTGTCGCAAATTTTAATTGCGCCAGGGATTGCATTTTCTACAGTAAATTTTTCAAAAAATTATTTTTTACTGTCGCAAACTTTAATTGCGCCAGGGATTGCCTTTTCTACAGTAAATTATTCAAAAAATAATTTTTTACTGTCGCAAATTTTAATTACGCCAGGAATTGCCTTTTCTATAGTAAATTTTTCAAAAAATAATTTTTTACTGTTGCACATTTTAATTACGCCAGGGAATGCCTTTTCTATAGTAAATTATTCAAAAAATAATTTTTTACTGTCGCAAATTTTAATTGCGCCAGGGATTGCCTTTTCTATAGTAAATTATTCAAAAAATAATTTTTTACTGTCGCAAATTTTAATTGCGCCAGGGATTGCCTTTTCTATAGTAAATTTTTCAAAAAATAATTTTTTACTGTCGCAAATTTTAAACACGCCAGGGATTGCCTTTTCTATAGTAAATTATTCAAAAAATAATTTTTTACTGTCGCAAATTTTAAATACGCCAGGGATTGCCTTTTCTACAGTAAATTATTCAAAAAATAATTTGCTACTGTCGCAAATTTTAATTGCGCCAGGGATTGCCTTTTCTATAGTAAATTTTTCAAAAAATAATTTTTTACTGTCGCAAATTTTAATTACGCCAGGGATTGCCTTTTCTATAGTAAATTATTCAAAAAATAATTTTTTAATGTCGCAAATTTTATTTGAGCCAGGGATTGCCTTTTCTATAGTAAATTTTTCAAAAATTAATTTTTTACTGTCGCAAATTTTAATTGCGCTAGGGATTGCCTTTTCTATAGTAAATTTTGCAAAAAATAATTTTTTACAGTCGCAAATTTTAAATACGCCAGGGATTGCCTTTTCTATAGTAAATTTTTCAAAAAATAATTTTCTACTGTCGCAAATTTTAATTGCGCCAGGGATTGCCTTTTCTATAGTAAATTTTTCAAAAAATAATTTTTTACTGTCGCAAATTTTAAATACGCCAGGGATAGCCTTTTCTATAGTAAATTTTTCAAAATTTAATTTTTTACTGTCACAAATTTTAATTGCGCCAGGGATTGCCTTTTGTATAGTAAATTTTTCAAAAATTAATTTTTTACTGTCGCAAATTTTAATTACGCCAGGGATTGCCTTTCTATAGTAAATTTTTCTAAAAATAATTTTTTACTGTCGAAAATTTTAAATCCGCCAGGGATTGCCTTTTCTATAGAAAATTATTCAAAAAATAATTTTTTACTGACGCAAATTTTAATTACGCCAGGGATTGCCTTTTCTATAGTAAATTTTTCAAAAAATCATTTTTTTTTCTGTCGCAAATTTTAATTACGCCAGGGATTGCCTTTTCTATAGTAAATTTTTCAAAAATTAATTTTTTTCTGTCGCAAATTTTAATTGCGCCAGGGATTGCCTTTTATATAATAAATTTTGCAAAAAATAATTTTTTATTGTCGCAAATTTTAATAACGCCAGGGATTGCCTTTTCTATAGTAAATTTTTCAAAAATTAATTTTTTACTGTCGCAAATTTTAATTGCGCCAGGGATTGCCTTTTCTATAGTAAATTTTGCAAAAAATAATTTTTTACTGTCGCAAGTTTTAAATACGCCAGGGATTGCCTTTTCTATAGTAAATTTTTCAAAAAATAATTTTTTACACTTGCACATTTTAATTACGCCAGGGATTGCCTTTTCTATAGTAAATTTTTCAAAAAATAATTTTTTACTGTTGCACATTTTAATTACGCCAGGGATTGCCTTTTCTATAGTAAATTATTCAAAAAATAATTTTTTACTGTCGCAGATTTTAATTGCGCCAGGGATTGCCTCTTCTATAGTAAATTATTCACAATATAATTTTTTACGGTGGCAAATTTTAATTGCGCCAGGGATTGCCTTTTCTATAGTAAATTTTTCAAAAAATAATTTTCTACTGTCGCAAATTTTAATTGCGCCAGGGATTGCCTTTTCTACAGTAAATTATTCAAAAAATAATTTTCTACTGTCGCAAATTTTAATTACGCCAGGGATTGCCTTTTCTATAGTAAATTTTTCAAAAAATAATTTTTTACTGTCGCAAATTTTAAATACGCCAGGGATTGCCTTTTCTATAGTAAATTTTTCCAAAAATAATTTTCTACTGTCGCAAATTTTAATTGCGCCAGGGATTGCCTTTTCAATAGTAAATTTTTCAAAAAATAATTTTTTACTGTCGGAAATTTTAAATACGCCAGGGATTGCCTTTTCTATAGTAAATTTTTCAAAAAACAACTTTTTACTGTCGCAAATTTTAATTGCGCCAGGGATAGCCTTTTCTATAGTAAATTTTTCAAAAATTAATTTTTTACTGTCGCAAATTTTAAATACGCCAGGTATTGCCTTTTCTATAGTAAATTTTTCAAAAAATAAATTTTTCAAAAAATAAATTTTTCAAAAAATAATTTTTTACAGTCGCAAATTTTAATTGCGCCAGGAATTGCCTTTTCTACAGTAAATTTTTCAAAAAATAATTTTTTACTGTCGCAAATTTTAATTACGCCAGGGATTGCCTTTTCTACAGTAAATTTTTCAAAAAATAATTTTTTACTGTCGCAAATTTTAATTACGCCAGGGATTGCCTTTTCTATAGTAAATTTTTCAAAAAATAATTTTTTACTGTCGCAAATTTTAATTACGCCAAGGATTGCCTTTTCTATAGTAAATTATTCAAAAAATAATTTTTTACTGTCGCAAATTTTAAATCCGCCAGGGATTACGTTTTCTCTAGTAAATTTTTCAAAAATTAATTTTTTATTGTCGCAAATTTTAATTGCGCCAGGGATTGCCTTTTCTATAGTAAATTTTTCAAAAATTAATTTTTTTCTGTCGCAAATTTTAAATACTCCAGGGATTGCCTTTTCTATAGTAAATTTTTCAAAAAATAATTTTTTACTGTCGTAAATTTTAATTGCGCCAGGGATTGCCTTTTCTAAAGTAAATTTTTCAAAAAATAATTTTCTACTGTCGCAAATTTTAATTGCGCCAGGGATTGCCTTTTCTACAATAAATTTTTCAAAAGATAATTTTCTATTGTCTCAAATTTTAATTGCGCCAGGGATTGCCTTTTCTATAGTAAATTTTTCACAAATTAATTTTTACTGTAGCAAATTTTAAATCCGCCAGGGGTTGCCTTTTCTATAGTAAATTTTTCACAAATTAATTTTTTATTGTCGCAAATTTCAATTGCGCCAGGGATTGCCTTTTCTACAGTAAATTTTACAAAAAATAATTTTTTACTGTCGCAAATTTTAATTGCGCCAGGGATTGCCTTTTCTACAGTAAATTTTTCAAAAAATAATTTTGTACTGTCGCAAATTTTAATTGCGCCAGGGATTGCCTTTTCTACAGTAAATAATTCAAAAAATAATTTTCTACTGTTGCAAATTTTAATTGCGCCAGGGATTGCCTTTTCTATAGAAAATTGTGCAAAAAATAATTTTCTACTGTCGCAAATTTTAATTACGCCAGGGATTGCCTTTTCTATAGTAAATTTTTCACAAATTAATTTTTTACTGTCGCAAATTTTAATTACGCCAGGGATTGCCTTTTCTATAGTAAATTTTTCAAAAAATTATTTTTTACTGTCGCAAATTTTAAATACGCCAGGGATTGCCTTTGCTATAGTAAATTTTTCAAAAAATTATTTTCTACTGTCGCAAACTTTAATTGCGCCAGAGATTGCCTTTTCTACAGTAAATTTTTCAAAAAATAATTTTCTACTGACGCAAATTTTAATTGCGCCAGGGATTGCCTTTTCTATAGTAAATTTTTCACAAATTAATTTTTTACTGTCGCAAATTTTAATTACGCCAGGGATTGCCTTTTCTATAGTAAATTTTTCAAAAAATAGTTTTCTACTGTCGCAAATTTTATGTGCGCCAGGGATTGCCGTTTCCACAGTAAATTTTTCAAAAAATAATTTTCTACTGTCGCAAATTTTAATTGCGCCAGGGATTGCCTTTTCTATAGTAAATTTTTCACAAATTAATTTTTTACTGTCGCAAATTTTAAATCCGACAGTGATTGCCTTTTCTATAGTAAATATTTCAAAAATTAATTTTTTACTGTCGCAAATTTTAATTGCACCAGGGATTGCCTTTTCTACAGTAAATTTTACAAAAAATAATTTTGTACTGTCGCAAATTTTAATTGCGCCAGGGATTGCCTTTTCTACAGTAAATTATTCAAAAAATAATTTTCTACTGTTGCAAATTTTAATTGCGCCAGGGATTGCCTTTTCTATAGAAAATTGTGCAAAAAATAATTTTCTACTGTCGCAAATTTTAATTACGCCAGGGATTGCCTTTTCTATAGTAAATTTTTCACAAATTAATTTTTACTGTCGCAAATTTTAAATCCGCCAGGGGTTGCCTTTTCTATAGTAAATTTTTCACAAATTAATTTTTTATTGTCGCAAATTTCAATTGCGCCAGGGATTGCCTTTTCTACAGTAAATTTTACAAAAAATAATTTTTTACTGTCGCAAATTTTAATTGCGCCAGGGATTGCCTTTTCTATAGTAAATTTTTCAAAAAATAATTTTTTACTGTCGCAAATTTTAAATACGCCAGGTATTGCCTTTTCTATAGTAAATTTTTCAAAAAATAATTTTTTACTGTTGCACATTTTAATTACGCCAGGGATTGCCTTTTCTATAGAAAATTATTCAAAAAATAATTTTTTACTGTCGCAGATTTTAATTGCGCCAGGGATTGCCTCTTCTATAGTAAATTATTCACAATATAATTTTTTACGGTGGCAAATTTTAATTGCGCCAGGGATTGCCTTTTCTATAGTAAATTTTTCAAAAAATAATTTTCTACTGTCGCAAATTTTAATTGCGCCAGGGATTGCCTTTTCTACAGTAAATTATTCAAAAAATAATTTTCTACTGTCGCAAATTTTAATTACGCCAGGGATTGCCTTTTCTATAGTAAATTTTTCAAAAAATAATTTTTTACTGTCGCAAATTTTAAATACGCCAGGTATTGCCTTTTCTATAGTAAATTTTTCAAAAAATAATTTTTTACTGTTGCACATTTTAATTACGCCAGGGATTGCCTTTTCTATAGTAAATTATTCAAAAAATAATTTTTTACTGTCGCAGATTTTAATTGCGCCAGGGATTGCCTCTTCTATAGTAAATTATTCACAATATAATTTTTTACGGTGGCAAATTTTAATTGCGCCAGGGATTGCCTTTTCTATAGTAAATTTTTCAAAAAATAATTTTCTACTGTCGCAAATTTTAATTGCGCCAGGGATTGCCTTTTCTACAGTAAATTATTCAAAAAATAATTTTCTACTGTCGCAAATTTTAATTACGCCAGGGATTGCCTTTTCTAAAGTAAATTTTTCAAAAAATAATTTTTTACTGTCGCAAATTTTAAATACGCCAGGGATTGCCTTTTCTATAGTAAATTTTTCCAAAAATAATTTTCTACTGTCGCAAATTTTAATTGCGCCAGGGATTGCCTTTTCAATAGTAAATTTTTCAAAAAATAATTTTTTACTGTCGGAAATTTTAAATACGCCAGGGATTGCCTTTTCTATAGTAAATTTTTCAAAAAACAACTTTTTACTGTCGCAAATTTTAATTGCGCCAGGGATAGCCTTTTCTATAGTAAATTTTTCAAAAATTAATTTTTTACTGTCGCAAATTTTAAATACGCCAGGTATTGCCTTTTCTATAGTAAATTTTTCAAAAAATAAATTTTTCAAAAAATAAATTTTTCAAAAAATAATTTTTTACAGTCGCAAATTTTAATTGCGCCAGGGATTGCCTTTTCTACAGTAAATTATTCAAAAAATAATTTTCTACTGTTGCAAATTTTAATTGCGCCAGGGATTGCCTTTTCTATAGAAAATTGTGCAAAAAATAATTTTCTACTGTCGCAAATTTTAATTACGCCAGGGATTGCCTTTTCTATAGTAAATTTTTCACAAATTAATTTTTACTGTCGCAAATTTTAAATCCGCCAGGGGTTGCCTTTTCTATAGTAAATTTTTCACAAATTAATTTTTTATTGTCGCAAATTTCAATTGCGCCAGGGATTGCCTTTTCTACAGTAAATTTTACAAAAAATAATTTTTTACTGTCGCAAATTTTAATTGCGCCAGGGATTGCCTTTTCTACAGTAAATTTTTCAAAAAATAATTTTGTACTGTCGCAAATTTTAATTGCGCCAGGGATTGCCTTTTCTACAGTAAATTATTCAAAAAATAATTTTCTACTGTTGCAAATTTTAATTGCGCCAGGGATTGCCTTTTCTATAGAAAATTGTGCAAAAAATAATTTTCTACTGTCGCAAATTTTAATTACGCCAGGGATTGCCTTTTCTATAGTAAATTTTTCACAAATTAATTTTTTACTGTCGCAAATTTTAATTACGCCAGGGATTGCCTTTTCTATAGTAAATTTTTCAAAAAATTATTTTTTACTGTCGCAAATTTTAAATACGCCAGGGATTGCCTTTGCTATAGTAAATTTTTCAAAAAATTATTTTCTACTGTCGCAAATTTTAATTGCGCCAGAGATTGCCTTTTCTACAGTAAATTTTTCAAAAAATAATTTTCTACTGACGCAAATTTTAATTGCGCCAGGGATTGCCTTTTCTATAGTAAATTTTTCACAAATTAATTTTTTACTGTCGCAAATTTTAATTACGCCAGGGATTGCCTTTTCTATAGTAAATTTTTCAAAAAATAGTTTTCTACTGTCGCAAATTTTATGTGCGCCAGGGATTGCCGTTTCCACAGTAAATTTTTCAAAAAATAATTTTCTACTGTCGCAAATTTTAATTGCGCCAGGGATTGCCTTTTCTATAGTAAATTTTTCACAAATTAATTTTTTACTGTCGCAAATTTTAAATCCGACAGGGATTGCCTTTTCTATAGTAAATATTTCAAAAATTAATTTTTTACTGTCGCAAATTTTAATTGCACCAGGGATTGCCTTTTCTACAGTAAATTTTACAAAAAATAATTTTTTATTGTCGCAAATTTTAATTGCGCCAGGGATTGCCTTTTCTACAGTAAATTTTTCAAAAATTAATTTTCTACTTTCGCAAATTTTAATTGCGCCAGGGATTGCCTTTTCTATAGTAAATTTTTCAAAAATTAATTTTTTACTGTCGCAAATTTTAATTGCGCCAGGGATTGCCTTTTCTATAGTAAATTTTTCAAAAATTCAGGGATTGCCTTTTCTATAGTAAATTTTGCAAAAAATAATTTTTTACTGTCGCAAATTTTAATTACGCCAGGGATTGCCTTTTCTATAGTAAATTTTTCAAAAAATTATTTTCTACTGTCGCAAATTTTAATTGCGCCAGGGATTGCCTTTTCTATAGTAAATTTTTCAAAAAATAATTTTTTACTGTCGCAAATTTTAAATACGCCAGGGATTGCCTTTGCTATAGTAAATTTTTCAAAAAATTATTTTCTACTGTCGCAAATTTTAATTGCGCCAGAGATTGCCTTTTCTACAGTAAATTTTTCAAAAAATAATTTTCTACTTTCGCAAATTTTAATTGCGCCAGGGATTGCCTTTTCTATAGTAAATTTTTCAAAAATTAATTTTTTACTGTCGCAAATTTTAATTGCGCCAGGGATTGCCTTTTCTATAGTAAATTTTTCAAAAATTCAGGGATTGCCTTTTCTATAGTAAATTTTGCAAAAAATAATTTTTTACTGTCGCAAATTTTAATTACGCCAGGGATTGCCTTTTCTATAGTAAATTTTTCAAAAAATTATTTTCTACTGTCGCAAATTTTAATTGCGCCAGGGATTGCCGTTTCCACAGTAAATTTTTCAAAAAATAATTTTCTACTGTCGCAAATTTTAATTGCGCCAGGGATTGCCTTTTCTATAGTAAATTTTTCACAAATTAATTTTTTACTGTCGCAAATTTTAAATCCGACAGGGATTGCCTTTTCTATAGTAAATATTTCAAAAATTAATTTTTTACTGTCGCAAATTTTAATTGCACCAGGGATTGCCTTTTCTACAGTAAATTTTACAAAAAATAATTTTTTATTGTCGAAAATTTTAATTGCGCCAGGGATTGCCTTTTCTACAGTAAATTTTTCAAAAATTAATTTTCTACTTTCGCAAATTTTAATTGCGCCAGGGATTGCCTTTTCTATAGTAAATTTTTCAAAAATTAATTTTTTACTGTCGCAAATTTTAATTGCGCCAGGGATTGCCTTTTCTATAGTAAATTTTTCAAAAATTCAGGGATTGCCTTTTCTATAGTAAATTTTGCAAAAAATAATTTTGTACTGTCGCAAATTTTAATTGCGCCAGGGATTGCCTTTTCTACAGTAAATTATTCAAAAAATAATTTTCTACTGTTGCAAATTTTAATTGCGCCAGGGATTGCCTTTTCTATAGAAAATTGTGCAAAAAATAATTTTCTACTGTCGCAAATTTTAATTACGCCAGGGATTGCCTTTTCTATAGTAAATTTTTCACAAATTAATTTTTACTGTCGCAAATTTTAAATCCGCCAGGGGTTGCCTTTTCTATAGTAAATTTTTCACAAATTAATTTTTTATTGTCGCAAATTTCAATTGCGCCAGGGATTGCCTTTTCTACAGTAAATTTTACAAAAAATAATTTTTTACTGTCGCAAATTTTAATTGCGCCAGGGATTGCCTTTTCTACAGTAAATTTTTCAAAAAATAATTTTGTACTGTCGCAAATTTTAATTGCGCCAGGGATTGCCTTTTCTACAGTAAATTATTCAAAAAATAATTTTCTACTGTTGCAAATTTTAATTGCGCCAGGGATTGCCTTTTCTATAGAAAATTGTGCAAAAAATAATTTTCTACTGTCGCAAATTTTAATTACGCCAGGGATTGCCTTTTCTATAGTAAATTTTTCACAAATTAATTTTTTACTGTCGCAAATTTTAATTACGCCAGGTATTGCCTTTTCTATAGTAAATTTTTCAAAAAATTATTTTTTACTGTCGCAAATTTTAAATACGCCAGGGATTGCCTTTGCTATAGTAAATTTTTCAAAAAATTATTTTCTACTGTCGCAAATTTTAATTGCGCCAGAGATTGCCTTTTCTACAGTAAATTTTTCAAAAAATAATTTTCTACTGACGCAAATTTTAATTGCGCCAGGGATTGCCTTTTCTATAGTAAATTTTTCACAAATTAATTTTTTACTGTCGCAAATTTTAATTACGCCAGGGATTGCCTTTTCTATAGTAAATTTTTCAAAAAATAGTTTTCTACTGTCGCAAATTTTATGTGCGCCAGGGATTGCCGTTTCCACAGTAAATTTTTCAAAAAATAATTTTCTACTGTCGCAAATTTTAATTGCGCCAGGGATTGCCTTTTCTATAGTAAATTTTTCACAAATTAATTTTTTACTGTCGCAAATTTTAAATCCGACAGGGATTGCCTTTTCTATAGTAAATATTTCAAAAATTAATTTTTTACTGTCGCAAATTTTAATTGCACCAGGGATTGCCTTTTCTACAGTAAATTTTACAAAAAATAATTTTTTATTGTCGCAAATTTTAATTGCGCCAGGGATTGCCTTTTCTACAGTAAATTTTTCAAAAATTAATTTTCTACTTTCGCAAATTTTAATTGCGCCAGGGATTGCCTTTTCTATAGTAAATTTTTCAAAAATTAATTTTTTACTGTCGCAAATTTTAATTGCGCCAGGGATTGCCTTTTCTATAGTAAATTTTTCAAAAATTCAGGGATTGCCTTTTCTATAGTAAATTTTGCAAAAAATAATTTTTTACTGTCGCAAATTTTAATTACGCCAGGGATTGCCTTTTCTATAGTAAATTTTTCAAAAAATTATTTTCTACTGTCGCAAATTTTAATTGCGCCAGGGATTGCCTTTTCTATAGTAAATTTTTCAAAAAATAATTTTTTACTGTCGCAAATTTTAAATACGCCAGGGATAGCCTTTTCTATAGTAAATTTTTCAAAATTTAATTTTTTACTGTCTCTAAATTTAATTACCCCAGGGATTGCCTTTTCTATAGTAAATTTTTCAAAAAGTAATTTTTTACTGTCGCAAATTTTAATTTCGCCAGGGATTGCTTTCTATAGTAAATTTTTCTAAAAATAATTTTTTACTGTCGAAAATTTTAAATCCGCCAGGGATTGCCTTTTCTATAGAAAATTATTCAAAAAATAATTTTTTACTGACGCAAATTTTAATTACGCCAGGGATTGCCTTTTCTATAGTAAATTTTTCAAAAAATAATTTTTTACTGTTGCACATTTTAATTACGCCAGGGAATGCCTTTTCTATAGTAAATTATTCAAAAAATAATTTTTTACTGTCGCAAATTTTAATTGCGCCAGGGATTGCCTTTTCTATAGTAAATTATTCAAAAAATAATTTTTTACTGTCGCAAATTTTAATTGCGCCAGGGATTGCATTTTCTACAGTAAATTTTTCAAAAAATAATTTTTTTCTGTCGCAAATTTTAATTGCGCCAGGGATTGCCTTTTCTACAGTAAATTATTCAAAAAATAATTTTTTACTGACGCAAATTTTAATTACGCCAGGGATTGCCTTTTCTATAGGAAATTTTTCAAAAAATAATTTTTTACTGTTGCACATTTTAATTACGCCAGGGAATGCCTTTTCTATAGTAAATTGTTCAAAAAATAATTTTTTACTGTCGCAAATTTTAATTGCGCCAGGGATTGCCTTTTCTATAGTAAATTATTCAAAAAATAATTTTTTAATGTCGCAAATTTTAATTGCGCCAGGGATTGCCTTTTCTATAGTAAATTTTTCAAAAAATAATTTTTTACTGTCGCAAATTTTAAATACTCCATGGATTGCCTTTTCTATAGTAAATTATTCAAAAAATAATTTTTTACTGTCGCAAATTTTAAATACGCCAGGGATTGCCTTTTCCATAGTAAATTTTTCAAAAAATAATTTTCTACTGTCGCAAATTTTAAATCCGCCAGGGATTGCCTTTTCTATAGTAAATTTTTCAAAAAATAATTTTTTACTGTCGCAAATTTTAATTATGCCAGGGATTGCCTTTTCTATAGTAAATTATTCAAAAAATAATTTTTTACTGTCGCAAATTTTAATTGCGCCAGGTATTGCCTTTTCTATAGTAAATTATTCACAATATAATTTTTTACGGTCGCAAATTTTAATTGCGCCAGGGATTGCCTTTTCTATAGTAAATTTTTCAAAAAATAATTTTCTACTGTCGCAAATTTTAATTGCGCCAGGGATTGCCTTTTCTACAGTAAATTATTCAAAAAATAATTTTCTACTGTCGCAAATTTTAACTACGCCAGGGATTGCCTTTTCGATAGTAAATTTTTCACAAATTAATTTTTTACTGTCGCAAATTTTAAATACGCCAGGGATTGCCTTTCCTATAGTAAATTTTTCACAAATTAATTTTTTATTGTCGCAAATTTTAATTGCGCCAGGGATTGCCTTTTCTACAGTAAACTTTACAAAAAATAATTTTTTACTGTCGCAAATTTTAATTGCGCCAGGGATTGCCTTTTCTACAGTAAATTTTTCAAAAAATAATTTTGTACTGTCGCAAATTTTAATTGCGCCAGGGATTGCCTTTTCTACAGTAAATTATTCAAAAAATAATTTTCTACTGTTGCAAATTTTAATTGCGCCAGGGATTGCCTTTTCTATAGTAAATTTTTCAAAAAATAATTTTCTACTGTCGCAAATTTTAATTGCGCCAGGGATTGCCTTTTCTACAGTAAATTATTCAAAAAATAATTTTCTACTGTCGCAAATTTTAACTACGCCAGGGATTGCCTTTTCGATAGTAAATTTTTCACAAATTAATTTTTTACTGTCGCAAATTTTACATCCGCCAGGGATTGCCTTTCCTATAGTAAATTTTTCACAAATTAATTTTTTATTGTCGCAAATTTTAATTGCGCCAGGGATTGCCTTTTCTATAGTAAATTTTTCAAAAAATTATTTTTTACTGTCGCAAATTTTAAATACGCCAGGGATTGCCTTTTCTATAGTAAATTTTTCAAAAAATTATTTTCTACTGTCGCAAATTTTAATTGCGCCAGAGATTGCCTTTTCTACAGTAAATTTTTCAAAAAATAATTTTCTACTGACATAAATTTTAATTGCGCCAGGGATTGCCTTTTCTATAGTAAATTTTTCACAAATTAATTTTTTACTGTCGCAAATTTTAAATCCGACAGGGATTGCCTTTTCTATAGTAAATATTTCAAAAATTAATTTTTTACTGTCGCAAATTTTAATTGCACCAGGGATTGCCTTTTCTACAGTAAATTTTACAAAAAATAATTTTTTATTGTCGCAAATTTTAATTGCGCCAGGGATTGCCTTTTCTACAGTAAATTTTTCAAAAATTAATTTTCTACTTTCGCAAATTTTAATTGCGCCAGGGATTGCCTTTTCTATAGAAAATTGTGCAAAAAATAATTTTCTACTGTCGCAAATTTTAATTACGCCAGGGATTGCCTTTTCTATAGTAAATTTTTCACAAATTAATTTTTTACTGTCGCAAATTTTAATTACGCCAGGGATTGCCTTTTCTATAGTAAATTTTTCAAAAAATTATTTTTTACTGTCGCAAATTTTAAATACGCCAGGGATTGCCTTTTCTATAGTAAATTTTTCAAAAAATTATTTTCTACTGTCGCAAATTTTAATTGCGCCAGAGATTGCCTTTTCTACAGTAAATTTTTCAAAAAATAATTTTCTACTGACATAAATTTTAATTGCGCCAGGGATTGCCTTTTCTATAGTAAATTTTTCACAAATTAATTTTTTACTGTCGCAAATTTTAAATCCGACAGGGATTGCCTTTTCTATAGTAAATATTTCAAAAATTAATTTTTTACTGTCGCAAATTTTAATTGCACCAGGGATTGCCTTTTCTACAGTAAATTTTACAAAAAATAATTTTTTATTGTCGCAAATTTTAATTGCGCCAGGGATTGCCTTTTCTACAGTAAATTTTTCAAAAATTAATTTTCTACTTTCGCAAATTTTAATTGCGCCAGGGATTGCCTTTTCTATAGTAAATTTTTCAAAAATTAATTTTTTACTGTCGCAAATTTTAATTGCGCCAGGGATTGCCTTTTCTATAGTAAATTTTTCAAAAATTCAGGGATTGCCTTTTCTGTAGTAAATTTTGCAAAAAATAATTTTTTACTGTCGCAAATTTTAAATACGCCAGGGATTGCCTTTTCTATAGTAAATTTTTCAAAAAATTATTTTCTACTGTCGCAAATTTTAATTGCGCCAGGGATTGCCTTTTCTATAGTAAATTTTTCAAAAAATAATTTTTTACTGTCGCAAATTTTAAATACGCCAGGGATAGCCTTTTCTATAGTAAATTTTTCAAAATTTAATTTTTTACTGTCTCTAAATTTAATTACGCCAGGGATTGCCTTTTCTATAGTAAATTTTTCAAAAAGTAATTTTTTACTGTCGCAAATTTTAATTACGCCAGGGATTGCTTTCTATAGTAAATTTTTCTAAAAATAATTTTTTACTGTCGAAAATTTTAAATCCGCCAGGGAATGCCTTTTCTATAGTAAATTATTCAAAAAATAATTTTTTACTGTCGCAAATTTTAATTGCGCCAGGGATTGCCTTTTCTATAGTAAATTATTCAAAAAATAATTTTTTACTGTCGCAAATTTTAATTGCGCCAGGGATTGCATTTTCTACAGTAAATTTTTCAAAAAATAATTTTTTACTGTCGCAAATTTTAATTGCGCCAGGGATTGCCTTTTCTACAGTAAATTATTCAAAAAATAATTTTTTACTGACGCAAATTTTAATTACGCCAGGGATTGCCTTTTCTATAGGAAATTTTTCAAAAAATAATTTTTTACTGTTGCACATTTTAATTACGCCAGGGAATGCCTTTTCTATAGTAAATTGTTCAAAAAATAATTTTTTACTGTCGCAAATTTTAATTGCGCCAGGGATTGCCTTTTCTATAGTAAATTATTCAAAAAATAATTTTTTAATGTCGCAAATTTTAATTGCGCCAGGGATTGCCTTTTCTATAGTAAATTTTTCAAAAAATAATTTTTTACTGTCGCAAATTTTAAATACTCCATGGATTGCCTTTTCTATAGTAAATTATTCAAAAAACAATTTTTTACTGTCGCAAATTTTAAATACGCCAGGGATTGCCTTTTCCATAGTAAATTTTTCAAAAAATAATTTTCTACTGTCGCAAATTTTAAATCCGCCAGGGATTGCCTTTTCTATAGTAAATTTTTCAAAAAATAATTTTTTACTGTCGCAAATTTTAATTATGCCAGGGATTGCCTTTTCTATAGTAAATTATTCAAAAAATAATTTTTTACTGTCGCAAATTTTAATTGCGCCAGGTATTGCCTTTTCTATAGTAAATTATTCACAATATAATTTTTTACAGTCGCAAATTTTAATTGCGCCAGGGATTGCCTTTTCTATAGTAAATTTTTCAAAAAATAATTTTCTACTGTCGCAAATTTTAATTGCGCCAGGGATTGCCTTTCTACAGTAAATTATTCAAAAAATAATTTTCTACTGTCGCAAATTTTAACTACGCCAGGGATTGCCTTTTCGATAGTAAATTTTTCACAAATTAATTTTTTACTGTCGCAAATTTTAAATCCGCCAGTGATTGCCTTTCCTATAGTAAATTTTTCACAAATTAATTTTTTATTGTCGCAAATTTTAATTGCGCCAGGGATTGCCTTTTCTACAGTAAATTTTACAAAAAATAATTTTTTACTGTCGCAAATTTTAATTGCGCCAGGGATTGCCTTTTCTACAGTAAATTTTTCAAAAAATAATTTTGTACTGTCGCAAATTTTAATTGCGCCAGGGATTGCCTTTTCTACAGTAAATTATTCAAAAAATAATTTTCTACTGTTGCAAATTTTAATTGCGCCAGGGATTGCCTTTTCTATAGAAAATTGTGCAAAAAATAATTTTCTACTGTCGCGAATTTTAATTACGCCAGGGATTGCCTTTTCTATAGTAAATTTTTCACAAACTAATTTTTTACTGTCGCAAATTTTAATTACGCCAGGGATTGCCTTTTCTATAGTAAATTTTTCAAAAAATTATTTTTTACTGTCGCAAATTTTAAATACGCCAGGGATTGCCTTTTCTATAGTAAATTTTTCAAAAAATTATTTTCTACTGTCGCAAATTTTAATTGCGCCAGAGATTGCCTTTTCTACAGTAAATTTTTCAAAAAATAATTTTCTACTGACATAAATTTTAATTGCGCCAGGGATTGCCTTTTCTATAGTAAATTTTTCACAAATTAATTTTTTACTGTCGCAAATTTTAATTACGCCAGGGATTGCCTTTTCTATAGTAAATTTTTCAAAAAATAGTTTTCTAATGTCGCAAATTTTTTGTGCGCCAGGGTTTGCCCTTTCTACAGTAAATTTTTCAAAAAATAATTTTCTACTGTCGCAAATTTTAATTGCGCCAGGGATTGCCTTTTCTATAGTAAATTTTTCACAAATTAATTTTTAACTGTCGCAAATTTTAAATCCGCCAGGGATTGCCTTTTCTATAGTAAATATTTCAAAAATTAATTTTTTACTGTCGCAAATTTTAATTGCACCAGGGATTGCCTTTTCTACAGTAAATTTTACAAAAAATAATTTTTTATTGTCGCAAATTTTAATTGCGCCAGGGATTGCCTTTTCTACAGTAAATTTTTCAAAAATTAATTTTCTACTTTCGCAAATTTTAATTGCGCCAGGGATTGCCTTTTCTATAGTAAATTTTTCAAAAAATAATTTTTTACTGTCGCAAATTTTAATTGCGCCAGGGATTGCCTTTTCTATAGTAAATTTTTCAAAAATTCATTTTTTACTGTCGCAAATTTTACCAACGCCAGGGATTGCCTTTTCTATAGTAAATTTTTCAAAAAATAATTTTTTACTGTCGCAAATTTTAAATGCGCCAGGGATTGCCTTTTCTACAGTAAATTTTTCAAAAAATAATTTTTTACTGTCGCAAATTTTAATTACGCCAGGGATTGCCTTTTCTATAGTAAATTTTTCAAAAAATAATTTTTTACTGTCGTAAATTTTAATTACGCCAGGCATTGCCTTTTCTATAGTAAATTTTTCAAAAATTAATTTTTTACTGTCGCAAATTTTAATTGCGTTAGGGATTGCCTTTTCCATAGTAAATTTTGCAAAAAATAATTTTTTACTGTCGCAAATTTTAAATACGCCAGGGATTGCCTTTTCTATAGTAAATTTTTCAAAAAATAATTTTCTACTGTCGCAAATTTTAATTGCGCCAGGGATTGCCTTTTCTATAGTAAATTTTTCAAAAAATAATTTTTTACTGTCGCAAATTTTAAATACGCCAGGGATAGCCTTTTCTATAGTAAATTTTTCAAAATTTAATTTTTTACTGTCACAAATTTTAATTGCGCCAGGGATTGCCTTTTGTAAAGTAAATTTTTCAAAAATTAATTTTTTACTGTCGCAAATTTTAATTACGCCAGGGATTGCCTTTCTATAGTAAATTTTTCTAAAAATAATTTTTTACTGTCGAAAATTTTAAATCCGCCAGGGATTGCCTTTTCTATAGAAAATTATTCAAAAAATAATTTTTTACTGACGCAAATTTTAATTACGCCAGGGATTGCCTTTTCTATAGTAAATTTTTCAAAAAATCATTTTTTTTCTGTCGCAAATTTTAATTACGCCAGGGATTGCCTTTTCTATAGTAAATTTTTCAAAAATTAATTTTTTACTGTCGCAAATTTTAATTACGCCAGGGATTGCCTTTCTATAGTAAATTTTTCTAAAAATAATTGTTTACTGTCGAAAATTTTAAATCCGCCAGGGATTGCCTTTTCTATAGAAAATTATTCAAAAAATAATTTTTTACTGACGCAAATTTTAATTACGCCAGGGATTGCCTTTTCTATAGTAAATTTTTCAAAAAATCATTTTTTTTCTGTCGCAAATTTTAATTACGCCAGGGATTGCCTTTTCTATAGTAAATTTTTCAAAAATTAATTTTTTACTGTCGCAAATTTTAATTGCGCCAGGGATTGTCTTTTATATAATAAATTTTGCAAAAAATAATTTTTTACTGTCGCAAATTTTAAATACGCCAGGGATTGCCTTTTCTATAGTAAATTATTCAAAAAGTAATTTTTTACTGTCGCAAATTTTAAATACGCCAGGGATTGCCTTTTCTATAGTAAATTTTTCAAAAAATTATTTTCTACTGTCGCAAATTTTAATTGCGCCAGAGATTGCCTTTTCTATAGTAAATTTTTCAAAAAATAATTTTCTACTGACGCAAATTTTAATTGCGCCAGGGATTGCCTTTTCTATAGTAAATTTTTCACAAATTAATTTTTTACTGTCGCAAATTTTAATTACGCCAGGGATTGCCTTTTCTATAGTAAATTTTTCAAAAAATACTTTTCTACTGTCGCAAATTTTATGTGCGCCAGGGATTGCCGTTTCTACAGTAAATTTTTCAAAAAATAATTTTCTACTATCACAAATTTTAATTGCGCCAGGGATTGCCTTTTCTATAGTAAATTTTTCACAAATTAATTTTTTACTGTCGCAAATTTTAAATCCGCCAGGGATTGCCTTTTCTATAGTAAATATTTCAAAAATTAATTTTTTATTGTCGCAAATTTTAATTGCACCAGGGATTGCCTTTTCTACAGTAAATTTTACAAAAAATAATTTTTTATTGTCGCATATTTTAATTGCGCCAGGGATTGCCTTTTCTACAGTAAATTTTTCAAAAATTAATTTTCTGCTTTCGCAAATTTTAATTGCGCCAGGGATTGCCTTTTCTATAGTAAATTTTTCAAAAAATAATTTTTTACTGTCGCAAATTTTCATTGCGCCAGGGATTGCCTTTTCTACAGTAAATTTTTCAAAAATTCATTTTTACCTGTCGCAAATTTTAAATACGCCAGGGATAGCCTTTTCTATAGTAAATTTTTCAAAATTTAATTTTTTACTGTCACAAATTTTAATTGGGCCAGGGATTGCCTTTTGTATAGTAAATTTTTCAAAATTAATTTTTTACTGTCGCAAATTTTAATTACGCCAGGGATTGCCTTTCTATAGTAAATTTTTCTAAAAATAATTTTTTACTGTCGAAAATTTTAAATCCGCCAGGGATTGCCTTTTCTATAGAAAATTATTCAAAAAATAATTTTTTACTGACGCAAATTTTAATTACGCCAGGGATTGCCTTTTCTATAGTAAATTTTTCAAAAAATCATTTTTTTTCTGTCGCAAATTTTAATTACCCCAGGGATTGCCTTTTCTATAGTAAATTTTTCAAAAATTAATTTTTTACTGTCGCAAATTTTAATTGCGCTAGGGATTGCCTTTTCTATAGTAAATTTTGCAAAAAATAATTTTATACTGTCGCAAATTTTAAATACGCCAGGGATTGCCTTTTCTATAGTAAATTTTTCAAAAAATAATTTTCTACTGTCGCAAATTTTAATTGCGTCAGGGATTGCCTTTTCTATAGTAAATTTTTCAAAAAATAATTTTTTACTGTCGCAAATTTTAAATACGCCAGGGATAGCCTTTTCTATAGTAAATTTTTCAAAATTTAATTTTTTACTGTCACAAATTTTAATTGGGCCAGGGATTGCCTTTTGTATAGTAAATTTTTCAAAAATTAATTTTTTACTGTCGCAAATTTTAATTACGCCAGGGATTGCCTTTCTATAGTAAATTTTTCTAAAAATAATTTTTTACTGTCGAAAATTTTAAATCCGCCAGGGATTGCCTTTTCTATAGAAAATTATTCAAAAAATAATTTTTTACTGACGCAAATTTTAATTACGCCAGGGATTGCCTTTTCTATAGTAAATTTTTCAAAAAATCATTTTTTTTCTGTCGCAAATTTTAATTACGCCAGGGATTGCCTTTTCTATAGTAAATTTTTCAAAAATTAATTTTTTACTGTCGCAAATTTTAATTGCGCCAGGGATTGCCTTTTATATAATAAATTTTGCAAAAAATAATTTTTTACTGTCGCAAATTTTAAATACGCCAGGGATTGCCTTTTCTATAGTAAATTGTTCAAAAAGTAATTTTTTACTGTCGCAAATTTTAAATACGCCAGGGATTGCCTTTTCTATAGTAAATTTTTCAAAAAATAATTTTCTACTGTCGCAAATTTTAAATCCGCCAGGGATTGCCTTTTCTATAGTAAATTTTTCATAAAATCATTTTTTTCTGTCGCAAATTTTAATTACGCCAGGGATTGCCTTTTCTATATTAAATTTTTCAAAAATTAATTTTTTACTGTCGCAAATTTTAATTGCGCCAGGAATTGCCTTTTCTATAGTAAATTTTGCAAAAAATAATTTTTTACTGTCGCAAGTTTTAAATACGCCAGGGATTGCCTTTTCTATAGTAAATTATTCAAAAAATAATTTTTTACTGTCGCAAATTTTAAATACGCCAGGGATTGGCTTTTCTATAGTAAATTTTTCAAAAAATAATTTTCTACTGTCGCAAATTTTAAATCCGCCAGGGATTGCCTTTTCTATAGTAAATTTTTCAAAAAATAATTTTTTACTGTCGCAAATTTTAATTACGCCAGGGATTGCCTTTTCTATAGTAAATTATTCAAAAAATAATTTTTTACTGTCGCAAATTTTAATTGCACCAGGGATTGCCTTTTCTATAGTAAATTATTCAAAAAATAATTTTTTACTGTCGCAAATTTTAATTGCGCCAGGGATTGCCTTTTCTATAGTAAATTGTTCAAAAAATAATTTTCTACTGTCGCAAATTTTAATTGCGCCAAGGATTGCCTTTTCTACAGTAAATTATTCAAAAAATAATTTTCTACTGTCGCAAATTTTAATTGTGCCAGGAATTGCCTTTTCTATAGTAAATTTATCAAAAAATAATTTTTTACTGTCGCAAATTTTAAATACGCCAGGGATTGCCTTTTCTATAGTAAATTTTTCAAAAAATAATTTTCTACTGTCGCAAATTTTAATTGCGCCAGGGATTGCCTTTTCTATAGTAAATTTTTCAAAAAATAATTTTTTACTGTCGCAAATTTTAAGTACTCCAGAGATTGCCTTTTCTATAATAAATTTTTCAAAAAATAATTCTTTACTGTCGCAAATTTTAATTGCGCCAGGGATTGCCTTTTCTATAGTCAATTTTTCAAAAAATAATTTTTTACTCTCGCAAATTTTAATTGCGCCAGGTATTGCCTTTTCTACAGTAAATTTTTCAAAAATTATTTTTTTACTGTCGCAAATTTTAAATACGCCAGGGATTGCCTTTTCTATAGCAAATTTTGCAAAAAATAATTTTTTCTTGTCGCAAATTTTAATTACGCCAGGGATTGCCTTTTCTATAGTAAATTTTTCAAAAAATCATTTTTTTTTCTGTCGCAAATTTTAATTACGCCAGGGATTGCCTTTTCTATAGTAAATTTTTCAAAAATTAATTTTTTACTGTCGCAAATTTTAATTGCGCCAGGGATTGCCTTTTATATAATAAATTTTGCAAAAAATAATTTTTTACTGTCGCAAATTTTAAATACGCCAGGGATTGCCTTTTCTATAGTAAATTATTCAAAAAGTAATTTTTTACTGTCGCAAATTTTAAATACGCCAGGGATTGCCTTTTCTATAGTAAATTTTTCAAAAAATAATTTTCTACTGTCGCAAATTTTAAATCCGCCAGGGATTGCCTTTTCTATAGTAAATTTTTCATAAAATCATTTTTTTCTGTCGCAAATTTTAATTACGCCAGGGATTGCCTTTTCTATATTAAATTTTTCAAAAATTAATTTTTTACTGTCGCAAATTTTAATTGCGCCAGGGATTGCCTTTTCTATAGTAAATTTTGCAAAAAATAATTTTTTACTGTCGCAAGTTTTAAATACGCCAGGGATTGCCTTTTCTATAGTAAATTATTCAAAAAATAATTTTTTACTGTCGCAAATTTTAAATACGCCAGGGATTGGCTTTTCTATAGTAAATTTTTCAAAAAATAATTTTCTACTGTCGCAAATTGTAAATCCGCCAGGATTGCCTCTTCTATAGTAAATTTTTCAAAAAATAATTTTTTACTGTCGCAAATTTTAATTACGCCAGGGATTGCCTTTTCTATAGTAAATTATTCAAAAAATAATTTTTTACTGTCGCAAATTTTAATTGCACCAGGGATTGCCTTTTCTATAGTAAATTATTCAAAAAATAATTTTTTACTGCCGCAAATTTTAATTGCGCCAGGGATTGCCTTTTCTATAGTAAATTGTTCAAAAAATAATTTTCTACTGTCGCAAATTTTAATTGCGCCAAGGATTGCCTTTTCTACAGTAAATTATTCAAAAAATAATTTTCTACTGTCGCAAATTTTAATTGTGCCAGGAATTGCCTTTTCTATAGTAAATTTTTCAAAAATAATTTTTTACTGTCGCAAATTTTAAATACGCCAGGGATTGCCTTTTCTATAGTTAATTTTTCAAAAAATAATTTTCTACTGTCGCAAATATTAATTTGCGCCAGGGATTGCCTTTTCTATAGTAAATTTTTCAAAAAATAATTTTTTACTGTCGCAAATTTTAAGTATTCCAGAGATTGCCTTTTCTATAATAAATTTTTCAAAAAATAATTCTTTACTGTCGCAAATTTTAATTGCGCCAGGGATTGCCTTTTCTATAGTCAATTTTTCAAAAAATAATTTTTTACTCTCGCAAATTTCAATTGCGCCAGGGATTGCCTTTTCTACAGTAAATTTTTCAAAAATTATTTTTTTACTGTCGCAAATTTTAAATACGCCAGGGATTGCCTTTTCTATAGTAAATTTTGCAAAAAATAATTTTTTCTTGTCGCAAATTTTAATTATGCCAGGGATTGCCTTTTCTACAGTAAATTTTTCAAAAACTAATTTTTTACTGTCGCAAATTTTAATTTCGCCAGGGATTGCCTTTTCTACAGTAAATTTTTCAAAAAATAATTTTTTTCTGTCGCAAATTTTAATTGCGCCAGGGATTGCCTTTTCTATAGTAAATTTTTCAAAAAATAATTTTTTACTGTCGCAAATTTTAATTACGCCAGGGATTGCCTTTTCTATAGTAAATTTTTCAAAAAATAATTTTTTACTGTTGCAAATTTTAATTACGCTAGGGATTGCCTTTTCTATAGTAAATTATTCAAAAAATAATTTTTTACTGTCGCAAATTTTAATTGCGCCAGGGATTGTCTTTTCTATAGTAAATTATTCAAAAAATAATTTGTTACTGTCGCAAATTTTAATTGCGCCAGGGATTGCCTTTTCTATAGTAAATTTTTCAAAAAATAATTTTTTACTGTCGCAAATTTTAAATACGCCAGGGATTGCCTTTTCTATAGTAAATTATTCAAAAAATAAATTTTTATTGTCGCAAATTTTAAATACGCCAGGGATTGCCTTTTCTATAGTAAATTTTTCAAAAAATAATTTTCTACTTTCGCAAATTTTAAATCTACCAGGGATTGCCTTTTCTATAGTAAATTTTTCAAAAAATAATTTTTTACTGTCGCAAATTTTAATTACGCCAGGGATTGCCTTTTCTATAGTAAATTATTCAAACAATAATTTTTAACTGTCGCAAATTTTAATTGCGCCAGGGATTGCCTTTTCTATAGTAAATTATTCAAAAAATAATTTTTTACTGTCGCAAATTTTAATTGCGCCAGGGATTGCCTTTTCTATAGTAAATTTTTCAAAAAATAATTTTCTACTGTCGCAAATTTTAATTGCGCCAGGGATTGCCTTTTCTATAGTAAATTTTTCAAAAAATATTTTTTTACTGTCGCAAATTTTAAATACGCCAGGGATTGCCTTTTCTATAGTAAATTATTCAAAAAATAATTTTTTACTGTCGCAAATTTTAAATACGCCAGGGATTGCCTTTTCTATAGTAAATTTTTCAAAAAATAATTTTCTACTGTCGCAAATTTTAAATCCACCAGGGATTGCCTTTTCTATAGTAAATTTTTCAAAAAATAATTTTTTACTGTCGCAAATTTTAATTACGCCAGGGATTGCCTTTTCTATAGTAAATTATTCAAAAAATAATTTTTAACTGTCGCAAATTTTAATTGCGCCAGGGATTGCCTTTTCTATAGTAAATTTTTCAAAAAATAATTTTTTACTGTCGCAAATTTTAAATACGCCAGGGATTGCCTTTTCTATAGTAAATTTTTCAAAAAATAATTTTTTACTGTCGCAAATTTTAATTGCGCCAGGGATTGCCTTTTCTATAGTAAATTTTTCAAAAAATCATTTTTTACTGTCGCAAATTTTAAATACGCCAGGGATTGCCTTTTCTATAGTAATTTTTTCAAAAAATAATTTTTTACTGTCGCAAATTTTAATTACGCCAGGGATTACCTTTTCTATAGTAAATTATTCAAAAAATAATTTTTAACTGTCGCAAATTTTAATTGCGCCAGGGATTGCCTTTTCTATAGTAAATTATTCAAAAAATAATTTTTTACTGTCGCAAATTTTAATTGCGCCAGGGATTGCCTTTTCTATAGTAAATTTTTCAAAAAATAATTTTCTACTGTCGCAAATTTTAATTGCGCCAGGGATTGCCTTTTCTACAGTAAATTATTCAAAAAATAATTTTCTACTGTCGCAAATTTTAAGTACGCCAGTGATTGCCTTTTCTATAGTAAATTTTTGAAAAAATAATTTTTTACTGTCGCAAATTTTAAATACGCCATGTATTGCCTTTTCTATAGTAAATTTTTCAAAAAATAATTTTCTACTGTCGCAAATTTTAATTGCGCCAGGGATTGCCTTTTCAATAGTAAATTTTTCAAAAAATAATTTTTTACTGTCGCAAATTTTAAATACGCCAGGGATTGCCTTTTCTATAGTAAATTTTTCAAAAAATAATTTTTTACTGTCGAAAATTTTAATTGCGCCAGGGATTGCCTTTTCTATAGTAAATTTTTCAAAAAATCATTTTTTACTGTCGCAAATTTTAAATACGCCAGGGATTGCCTTTTCTATAGTAAATTTTTCAAAAAATAATTTTTTACTATCGCAAATTTTAATTGCGCAAGAGATTGCCTTTTCTACAGTAAATTTTTCAAAAAATAATTTTTTATTGTCGCAAATTTTAATTACGCCAGGGATTGCCTTTTCTACAGTAAATTTTTCAAAAAATAATTTATTACTGTCGCAAATTTTAATTACGCCAGGGATTGCCTTTTCTATAGTAAATTTATCAAAAAATAATTTTTTACTGTCGCAAATTTTAATTACGCCAGGGATTGCCTTTTCTATAGTAAATTATTCAAAAAATAATTTTTTACTGTCGCAAATTTTAATTGCGACAAGGATTGCCTTTTCTATAGTAAATTATTCAAAAAATAATTTTTAACTGTCGCAAATTTTAATTGCGCCAGGGATTGCCTTTTCTATAGTAAATTTTTCAAAAAATAATTTTTTACTGTCGCAAATTTTAATTGCGCCAGGGATTGCCTTTTCTATAGTAAATTTTTCAAAAAATATTTTTTTACTGTCGCAAATTTTAAATACGCCAGGGATTGCCTTTTCTATAGTAAATTATTCAAAAAATAATTTTTTACTGTCGCAAATTTTAAATACGCCAGGGATTGCCTTTTCTATAGTAAATTTTTCAAAAAATAATTTTCTACTGTCGCAAATTTTAAATCCACCAGGGATTGCCTTTTCTATAGTAAATTTTTCAAAAAATAATTTTTTACTGTCGCAAATTTTAATTACGCCAGGGATTGCCTTTTCTATAGTAAATTATTCAAAAAATAATTTTTAACTGTCGCAAATTTTAATTGCGCCAGGGATTGCCTTTTCTATAGTAAATTATTCAAAAAATAATTTTTTACTGTCGCAAATTTTAATTGCGCCAGGGATTGCCTTTTCTATAGTAAATTTTTCAAAAAATAATTTTCTACTGTCGCAAATTTTAATTGCGCCAGGGATTGCCTTTTCTACAGTAAATTATTCAAAAAATAATTTTCTACTGTCGCAAATTTTAAGTACGCCAGTGATTGCCTTTTCTATAGTAAATTTTTGAAAAAATAATTTTTTACTGTCGCAAATTTTAAATACGCCATGTATTGCCTTTTCTATAGTAAATTTTTCAAAAAATAATTTTCTACTGTCGCAAATTTTAATTGCGCCAGGGATTGCCTTTTCAATAGTAAATTTTTCAAAAAATAATTTTTTACTGTCGCAAATTTTAAATACGCCAGGGATTGCCTTTTCTATAGTAAATTTTTCAAAAAATAATTTTTTACTGTCGAAAATTTTAATTGCGCCAGGGATTGCCTTTTCTATAGTAAATTTTTCAAAAAATCATTTTTTACTGTCGCAAATTTTAAATACGCCAGGGATTGCCTTTTGTATAGTAAATTTTTCAAAAAATAATTTTTTACTGTCGCAAATTTTAATTACGTCAGGGATTACCTTTTCTATAGTAAATTATTCAAAAAATAATTTTTAACTGTCGCAAATTTTAATTGCGCCAGGGATTGCCTTTTCTATAGTAAATTATTCAAAAAATAATTTTTTACTGTCGCAAATTTTAATTGCGCCAGGGATTGCCTTTTCTATAGTAAATTTTTCAAAAAATAATTTTCTACTGTCGCAAATTTTAATTGCGCCAGGGATTGCCTTTTCTATAGTAAATTTTTCAAAAAATAATTTTTTACTGTCGCAAATTTTAATTGCGCCAGAGATTGCCTTTTCTACAGTAAATTTTTCAAAAAATAATTTTTTATTGTCGCAAATTTTAATTACGCCAGGGATTGCCTTTTCTACAGTAAATTTTTCAAAAAATAATTTTTTACTGTCGCAAATTTTAATTACGCCAGGGATTGCCTTTTCTATAGTAAATTTTTCAAAAAATAATTTTTTACTGTCGCAAATTTTAATTACGCCAGTGATTGCCTTTTCTATAGTAAATTTTTCAAAAAATAATTTTTTACTGTCGCAAATTTTAATTGCGCCAGGGATTGCCTTTTCTATAGTAATTTATTCAAAAAATAATTTTTAACTGTCGCAAATTTTAATTGCGCCAGGGATTGCCTTTTCTATAGTAAATTTTTCAAAAAATAATTTTCTACTGTCGCAAATTTTAATTACGCCAGGGATTGCCTTTTCTACAGTAAATTATTCAAAAAATGATTTTCTACTGTCGCAAATTTTAATTACGCCAGTGATTGCCTTTTCTATAGTAAATTTTTAAAAAAAATAATTTTTTACTGTCGCAAATTTTAAATACGCCTGGTATTGCCTTTTCTATAGTAAATTTTTCAAAAAATAATTTTCTACTGTCGCAAATTTTAATTGCGCCAGGGATTGCCTTTTCAATAGTAAATTTTTCAAAAAGTAATTTTTTACTGTCGCAAATTTTAAATACGCCAGGGATTGCCTTTTCTACAGTAAATTTTTCAAAAAATAATTTTTTATTGTCGCAAATATTAATTACGCCAGGGATTGCCTTTTCTACAGTAAATTTTTCAAAAAATAATTTTTTACTGTCGCAAATTTTAATTGCGCCAGGGATTGCCTTTTCTATAATAAATTATTCAAAAAATAATTTTTAACTGTCGCAAATTTTAATTGCGCCAGGGATTGCCTTTTCTATAGTAAATTTTTCAAAAAATAATTTTTTACAGTCGCAAATTTTAATTGCGCCAGGGATTGCCTTTTCTATAGTAAATTTTTCAAAAAATAATTTTTTACTGTCGCAAATTTTAAATACGCCAGGCATTGCCTTTTCTATAGTAAATTATTCAAAAAATAATTTTTTACTGTCGCCTATTTTAAATACGCCAGGGATTGCCTTTTCTATAGTAAATTTTTCAAAAAATAATTTTTTACTGTAGCAAATTTTAATTACGCCAGGGATTGCCTTTTCTATAGTAAATTATTCAAAAAATAATTTTTAACTGTCGCAAATTTTAATTGCGCCAGGGATTGCCTTTTCTATAGTAAATTATTCAAAAAATAATTTTTTACTGTCGCAAATTTTAATTGCGCCAGGGATTGCCTTTTCTATAGTAAATTTTTCAAAAAATAATTTTCTACTGTCGCAAATTTTAATTGCGCCAGGGATTGCCTTTTCTACAGTAAATTATTCAAAAAATAATTTTCTACTGTCGCAAATTTTAATTACGCCAGTGATTGCCTTTTCTATAGTAAATTTTTCAAAAAATAATTTTTTACTGTCGCAAATTTTAAATACGCCATGTATTGCTTTTTCTATAGTAAATTTTTCAAAAAATAATTTTCTACTGTCGCAAATTTTAATTGCGCCAGGGATTGCCTTTTCAATAGTAAATTTTTCAAAAAATAATTTTTTACTGTCGCAAATTTTAAATACGCCAGGGATTGCCTTTTCTATAGGAAATTTTTCAAAAAATAATTTTTTACTGTCGCAAATTTTAATTGCGCCAGGGATTGCCTTTTCTATAGTAAATTTTTCAAAAAATCATTTTTTACTGTCGCAAATTTTAAATACGCCATTGATTGCCTTTTCTATAGTAAATTTTTCAAAAAATAATTTTTTACTGTCGCAAATTTTAATTACGCCAGGGATTGCCTTTTCTATAGTAAATTTTTCAAAAAATAATTTTTTACTGTCGCAAATTTTAATTGCGCCAGGGATTGCCTTTTCTATAGTAAATTATTCAAAAAATAATTTTTAACTGTCGCAAATTTTAATTGCGCCAGGGATTGCCTTTTCTACAGTAAATTTTTCAAAAAATAATTTTTTACTGTCGCAAATTTTAATTACGCCAGGGATTGCCTTTTCTATAGTAAATTTTTCAAAAAATAATTTTCTACTGTCGCAAATTTTAATTACGCCAGGGATTGCCTTTTCTACAGTAAATTATTCAAAAAATGATTTTCTACTGTCGCAAATTTTAATTACGCCAGTGATTGCCTTTTCTAAAGTAAATTTTTAAAAAAAATAATTTTTTACTCTCGCAAATTTTAAATACGCCAGGTATTGCCTTTTCTATAGTAAATTTTTCAAAAAATAATTTTCTACTGTCGCAAATTTTAATTGCGCCAGGGATTGCCTTTTCAATAGTAAATTTTTCAAAAAGTAATTTTTTACTGTCGCAAATTTTAAATACGCCAGGGATTGCCTTTTCTATAGTAAATTTTTCAAAAAATAATTTTTTACTGTCGCAAATTTTAATTGCGCCAGGGATTGCCTTTTCTATAGTAAATTTTTCAAAAAATCATTTTTTACTGTCGCAAATTTTAAATACGCCAGGGATTGCCTTTTCTATATTAAATTTTTCAAAAAATAATTTTTTACTGTCGCAAATTTTAATTGCGCCAGGGATTGCCTTTTCTATAGTAAATTTTTCAAAAATTAATTTTTTACTGTCGCAAATTTTAAATACGCCAGGGATTGCCTTTTCTATAGTAAATTTTTCAAAAAATAATTTTTTACTGTCGCAAATTTTAATTGCGCAAGAGATTGCCTTTTCTACAGTAAATTTTTCAAAAAATAATTTTTTATTGTCGCAAATTTTAATTACGCCAGGGATTGCCTTTTCTACAGTAAATTTTTCAAAAAATAATTTTTTACTGTCGCAAATTTTAATTACGCCAGGGATTGCCTTTTCTATAGTAAATTTTTCAAAAAATAATTTTTAACTGTCGCAAATTTTAATTGCGCCAGGGATTGCCTTTTCTATAGTAAATTTTTCAAAAAATAATTTTCTATTGTCGCAAATATTAATTACGCCAGGGATTGCCTTTTCTACAGTAAATTTTTCAAAAAACAATTTTTTACTGTCGCAAATTTTAATTGCGCCAGGGATTGCCTTTTCTATAATAAATTATTCAAAAAATAATTTTTAACTGTCGCAAATTTTAATTGCGCCAGGGATTGCCTTTTCTATAGTAAATTTTTCAAAAAATAATTTTTTACAGTCGCAAATTTTAATTGCGTCAGGGATTGCCTTTTCTATAGTAAATTTTTCAAAAAATAATTTTTTACTGTCGCCTATTTTAAATACGCCAGGGATTGCCTTTTCTATAGTAAATTTTTCAAAAAATAATTTTTTACTGTAGCAAATTTTAATTACACCAGGGATTGCCTTTTCTATAGTAAATTATTCAAAAAATAATTTTTAACTGTCGCACATTTTAATTGCGCCAGGGATTGCCTTTTCTATAGTAAATTATTCAAAAAATAATTTTTTACTGTCGCAAATTTTAATTGCGCCAGGGATTGCCTTTTCTATAGTAAATTTTTCAAAAAATTATTTTCTACTGTCGCAAATTTTAATTGCGCCAGGGATTGCCTTTTCTACAGTAAATTATTCAAAAAATAATTTTCTACTGTCGCAAATTTTAAGTACGCCAGTGATTGCCTTTTCTATAGTAAATTTTTGAAAAAATAATTTTTTACTGTCGCAAATTTTAAATACGCCATGTATTGCCTTTTCTAAGTAAATTTTTCAAAAAATAATTTTCTACTGTCGCAAATTTTAATTGCGCCAGGGATTGCCTTTTCTATAGTAAATTTTTCAAAAAATAATTTTTTACTGTCGCAAATTTTAATTGCGCCAGGGATTGCCTTTTCTATAGTAAATTATTCAAAAAATAATTTTTAACTGTCGCAAATTTTAATTGCGCCAGGGATTGCCTTTTCTACAGTAAATTTTTCAAACAATAATTTTTTACTGTCGCAAATTTTAATTACGCCAGGGATTGCCTTTTCTATAGTAAATTTTTCAAAAAATAATTTTCTACTGTCGCAAATTTTAATTACGCCAGGGATTGCCTTTTCTACAGTAAATTATTCAAAAAATGATTTTCTACTGTCGCAAATTTTAATTACGCCAGTGATTGCCTTTTCTATAGTAAATTTTTAAAAAAAATAATTTTTTACTGTCGCAAATTTTAAATACGCCAGGTATTGCCATTTCTATAGTAAATTTTTCAAAAAATAATTTTCTACTGTCGCAAATTTTAATTGCGCCAGGGATTGCCTTTTCAATAGTAAATTTTTCAAAAAGTAATTTTTTACTGTCGCAAATTTTAAATACGCCAGGGATTTCCTTTTCTATAGTAAATTTTTCAAAAAATAATTTTTTACTGTCGCAAATTTTAATTGCGCCAGGGATTGCCTTTTCTATAGTAAATTTTTCAAAAAATCATTTTTTACTGTCGCAAATTTTAAACACGCCAGGGATTGCCTTTTCTATATTAAATTTTTCAAAAAATAATTTTTTACTTTCGCAAATTTTAATTGCGCCAGGGATTGCCTTTTCTATAGTAAATTTTTCAAAAATTAATTTTTTACTGTCGCAAATTTTAAATACGCCAGGGATTGCCTTTTCTATAGTAAATTTTTCAAAAAATAATTTTTTACTGTCGCAAATTTTAATTGCGCAAGAGATTGCCTTTTCTACAGTAAATTTTTCAAAAAATAATTTTTTATTGTCGCAAATTTTAATTACGCCAGGGATTGCCTTTTCTACAGTAAATTTTTCAAAAAATAATTTTTTACTGTCGCAAATTTTAATTACGCCAGGGATTGCCTTTTCTATAGTAAATTTTTCAAGAAATAATTTTTTATTGTCGCAAATTTTAATTACGCCAGGGATTGCCTTTTCTATAGTAAATTATTCAAAAAATAATTTTTTACTGTCGCAAATTTTAATTGCGCCAGGGATTGCCTTTTCTATAGTAAATTATTCAAAAAATAATTTTTAACTGCCGCAAATTTTAATTGCGCCAGGGATTGCCTTTTCTATAGTAAATTTTTCAAAAAATAATTTTTTACTGTCGCAAATTTTAATTACGCCAGGGATTGCCTTTTCTATAGTAAATTTTTCAAAAAATAATTTTTTACTGTCGCAAATTTTAAATACGCCAGGGATTGCCTTTTCTATAGTAAATTATTCAAAAAATAATTTTTTACTGTCGCAAATTTTAAATACGCCAGGGATTGCCTTTTCTATAGTAAATTTTTCAAAAAATAATTTTCTACTGTCGCAAATTTTAAATACGCCAGGGATTGCCTTTTCTATAGTAAATTTTTCAAAAAATAAATTTTTACTGTCGCAAATTTTAATTGCGCCAGGAATTGCCTTTTCTATAGTAAATTTTTCAAAAAATCATTTTTTACTGTCGCAAATTTTAAATACGCCAGGGATTGCCTTTTCTATAGTAAATTTTTCAAAAAATAATTTTTTACTGTCGCAAATTTTAATTGCGCCAGTTATTGCATTTTCTATAGTAAATTTTTCAAAAATTAATTTTTTACTGTCGCAAATTTTAAATACGCAGGGATTGCCTTTCTATAGTAAATTTTTCAAAAAATAATTTTTTACTGTCGCAAATTTTAATTGCGCCCGAGATTGCCTTTTCTACAGTAAATTTTTCAAAAAGTAATTTTTTATTGTCGGTAATTTTAATTACGCCAGGGATTTCCATTTCTACAGTAAATTTTTCAAAAAATAATTTTTTACTGTCGCAAATTTTAATTACGCCAGGGATTGCCTTTTCTATAGTAAATTTTTCAAAAAATAATTTTTTACTGTCGCAAATTTTAATTACGCCAGGGATTGCCTTTTCTATAGTAAATTATTCAAAAAATAATTTTTTACTGTCGCAAATTTTAATTGCGCCAGGGATTGCCTTTTCTATACTAAATTATTCAAAAAATAATTTTTAACTGTCGCAAATTTTAATTGCGCCAGGGATTGCCTTTTCTATAGTAAATTTTTCAAAAAATATTTTTCTACTGTCGCAAATTTTAATTGCGCAAGAGATTGCCTTTTCTACAGTAAATTTTTCAAAAAATAATTTTTTATTGTCGCAAATTTTAATTACGCCAGGGATTGCCTTTTCTACAGTAAAATTTTCAAAAAATAATTTTTTACTGTCGCAAATTTTAATTACGCCAGGTATTGCCTTTTCTATAGTAAATTTTTCAAAAAATAATTTTTTACTGTCGCAAATTTTAATTACGCCAGGGATTGCC
>CAWVNZ010000345.1:0-52782 GCA_963930735.1 Dioctria linearis
TGAAAAATTTACTATAAAAAAGGCAATCCCTGGCGCATATAAAATTTGCGACAGTATAAAATTATTTTTTGAAAAATTTACTATAGAAAAGGCAATCCCTGGCGTAATTAAAATTTGCGACAGTAAAAAATTAGTTTTTGAAAAATTTACTATAAAAAAGGCAATCCCTGGCGCATATAAAATTTGCGACAGTAGAAAATTATTTTTTGAAAAATTTACTATAGAAAAGGCAATCCCTGGCGTAATTAAAATTTGCGATAGTAAAAAATTATTTTTTGAATAATTTACTATAGAAAAGGCAACCCTGGTTCAATTAAAATTTGCGACAGTAAAAAATTATTTTTTGAATAATTTACTATAGAAAAAGCAATCCCTGGCGTAATTAAAACTTGCGACTGTAAAAAATTAGTTTTTGAAAAATTTACTATAGAAAAGGCAATCCCTGGCGTATTTAAAATTTACGACAGTAAAAAATTATTTTTTGAATAATTTACTATAGAAAAGGCAATCCCTGGCGTATTTAAAATTTGCGACAGTAAAAAATTAATTTGTGAAAAATTTACTATAGAAAAGGCAAACCCTGGCGTAATTTAAATTTGCGACAGTAAAATATTATTTTTTGAAAAATTTACTATAGAAAAGGCAATCCCTGGCGCAATTAAAATTTGCGACAGTAAAAAATTAATTTTTGAAAAATTTACTACAGAAAAGGCAATCCCTGGCGCAATTAAAATTTGCGACAGTAAAAAATTATTTTTTGAAAAATTTACTACAGAAAAGGCAATCCCTGGCGTAATTAAAATTTGCGACAGTAAAAAATTAGTTTTTGAAAAATTTACTATAAAAAAGGCAATCCCTGGCGCATATAAAATTTGCGACAGTAGAAAATTATTTTTTGAAAAATTTACTATAGAAAAGGCAATCCCTGGCGTAATTAAAATTTGCGACAGTATAAAATTATTTTTTGAAAAATTTACTATAGAAAAGGCAATCCCTGGCGCAATTAAAATTTGCGACAGTAAAAAATTATTTTTTGAATAATTTACTATAGAAAAGGCAACCCTGGTTCAATTAAAATTTGCGACAGTAAAAAATTATTTTTTGAATAATTTACTATAGAAAAAGCAATCCCTGGCGTAATTAAAACTTGCGACTGTAAAAAATTAGTTTTTGAAAAATTTACTATAGAAAAGGCAATCGCTGGCGCAATTAAAATTTACGACAGTAGAAAATTATTTTTTGAAAAATTTACTGTAGAAAAGGCAATCCCTGGCGCAATTAAAATTTGCGACAATAGAAAATTATTTTTTGAAAAATTTACTGTAGAAATGGCAATCCCTGGCGCAATTAAAATTTGCGACAGTAAAAAATTAATTTGTGAAAAATTTACTATAGAAAAGGCAATTCAAATTTGCGACAGTAAAAAATTATTTTTTGAAAAATTTACTGTAGAAAAGGTAAACCTGGCACAATTAAAATTTGCGACAGTAGAAAATTATTTTTTGAAAAATATACTGTAGAAAAGGCAATCCCTGGCGCAATTAAAATTTGCGACAGTAAAAAATTATTTTTTGAAAAATTTACTATAGAAAAGGCAATCCCTGGCGCAATTAAAATTTGCGACAGTAAAAAATTAATTTGTGAAAAATTTACTATAGAAAAGGCAAACCCTGGCGTAATTAAAATTTGCGACAGTAAAATATTATTTTTTGAAAAATTTAATATAGAAAAGGCAATCCCTGGCGCAATTAAAATTTGCGACAGTAAAAAATTAATTTTTGAAAAATTTACTACAGAAAAGGCAATCCCTGGCGTAATTAAAATTTGCGACAGTAAAAAATTAGTTTTTGAAAAATTTACTATAAAAAAGGCAATCCCTGGCGCATATAAAATTTGCGACAGTAGAAAATTATTTTTTGAAAAATTTACTATAGAAAAGGCAATCCCTGGCGTAATTAAAATTTGCGACAGTATAAAATTATTTTTTGAAAAATTTACTATAGAAAAGGCAATCCCTGGCGCAATTAAAATTTGCGACAGTAAAAAATTATTTTTTGAATAATTTACTATAGAAAAGGCAACCCTGGTTCAATTAAAATTTGCGACAGTAAAAAATTATTTTTTGAATAATTTACTATAGAAAAAGCAATCCCTGGCGTAATTAAAACTTGCGACTGTAAAAAATTAGTTTTTGAAAAATTTACTATAGAAAAGGCAATCCCTGGCGTATTTAAAATTTACGACAGTAAAAAATTATTTTTTGAATAATTTACTACAGAAAAGGCAATCCCTGGCGTATTAAAAATTTGCGACAGTAAAAAATTAATTTGTGAAAAATTTACTATAGAAAAGGCAAACCCTGGCGTAATTAAAATTTGCGACAGTAAAATATTATTTTTTGAAAAATTTACTATAGAAAAGGCAATCCCTGGCGCAATTAAAATTTGCGACAGTAAAAAATTAATTTTTGAAAAATTTACTACAGAAAAGGCAATCCCTGGCGCAATTAAAATTTGCGACAGTAAAAAATTATTTTTTGAAAAATTTACTACAGAAAAGGCAATCCCTGGCGTAATTAAAATTTGCGACAGTAAAAAATTAGTTTTTGAAAAATTTACTATAAAAAAGGCAATCCCTGGCGCATATAAAATTTGCGACAGTAGAAAATAATTTTTTGAAAAATTTACTATAGAAAAGGCAATCCCTGGCGTAATTAAAATTTGCGACAGTATAAAATTATTTTTTGAAAAATTTACTATAGAAAAGGCAATCCCTGGCGCAATTAAAATTTGCGACAGTAAAAAATTATTTTTTGAATAATTTACTATAGAAAAGGCAACCCTGGTTCAATTAAAATTTGCGACAGTAAAAAATTATTTTTTGAATAATTTACTATAGAAAAAGCAATCCCTGGCGTAATTAAAACTTGCGACTGTAAAAAATTAGTTTTTGAAAAATTTACTATAGAAAAGGCAATCGCTGGCGCAATTAAAATTTACGACAGTAGAAAATTATTTTTTGAAAAATTTACTGTAGAAAAGGCAATCCCTGGCGCAATTAAAATTTGCGACAGTATAAAATTAAATTTTGAAAAATTTACTATAGAAAAGGCAATCCCTGGCGTAGTTAAAATTTGCGACAGTAAAAAATTATTTTTTGAAAAATTTACAATAGAAAAGGCAATCCCTGGCGTAATTAAAATTTGCGACAGTAAAAAATTATTTTTTGAAATTTTACTGTAGAAAAGGCAATCCCTGGCGCAATTAAAATTTGCGACAGTAAAAAATTATTTTTTGAAAAATTTACTGTATAAAAGGCAATCCCTGGCGCTATTAAAATTTGCGACAGTAGACAATTATTTTTTGAAAAATTTACTGTAGAAAAGGCAATCCCTGGCGGAATTAAAATTTGCGACCGTAAAAAATTATTTTTTGAAAAATTTACTATAGAAAAGGCAATCCCTGGCGTATTTAAAATTTGCGACAATTAAAAATTATTTTTTGAATAATTTACTATAGAAAAGGCAATCCCTGGCGCAATTAAAATTTGCGACAGTAGAAAATTATTTTTTGAAAAATTTACTGTAGAAAAGGCAATCCCTGGCGCAATTAAAATTTGCGACAATAGAAAATTATTTTTTGAAAAATTTACTGTAGAAATGGCAATCCCTGGCGCAATTAAAATTTGCGACAGTAAAAAATTAATTTGTGAAAAATTTACTATAGAAAAGGCAATTCAAATTTGCGACAGTAAAAAATTATTTTCTGAAAAATTTACTGTAGAAAAGGCAATCCCTGGCGCAATTAAAATTTGCGACAGTAAAAAATTATTTTTTGAAAAATTTACTGTAGAAAAGGCAATCCCTGGCGTAATTAAAATTTGCGACAGTAAAAAATTATTTTTTGAAAAATTTACTATAGAAAAGGCAATCCCTGGCGTATTTAAAATTTTCGACAGTAAAAAATTATTTTTTGAAAAATTTACTATAGAAAAGGCAATCCCTGGCGTATTTAAAATTTTCGACAGTAAAAAATTATTTTTTGAAAAATTTACTGTAGAAAAGGCAATCCCTGGCGTAATTAAAATTTGCGACAGTAGACAATTATTTTTTGAAAAATTTACTGTAGAAAAGGCAATCCCTGGCGGAATTAAAATTTGCGACCGTAAAAAATTATTTTTTGAAAAATTTACTATAGAAAAGGCAATCCCTGGCGTATTTAAAATTTGCGACAATTAAAAATTATTTTTTGAATAATTTACTATAGAAAAGGCAATCCCTGGCGCAATTAAAATTTGCGACAGTAGAAAATTATTTTTTGAAAAATTTACTGTAGAAAAGGCAATCCCTGGCGCTATTAAAATTTGCGACAGTAGACAATTATTTTTTGAAAAATTTACTGTAGAAAAGGCAATCCCTGGCGGAATTAAAATTTGCGACCGTAAAAAATTATTTTTTGAAAAATTTACTATAGAAAAGGCAATCCCTGGCGTATTTAAAATTTGCGACAATTAAAAATTATTTTTTGAATAATTTACTATAGAAAAGGCAATCCCTGGCGCAATTAAAATTTGCGACAGTAGAAAATTATTTTTTGAAAAATTTACTGTATAAAAGGCAATCCCTGGCGCTATTAAAATTTGCGACAGTAGACAATTATTTTTTGAAAAATTTACTGTAGAAAAGGCAATCCCTGGCGGAATTAAAATTTGCGACCGTAAAAAATTACTTTGTGAAAAATTTACTATAGAAAAGGCAAACCCTGGCGTAATTAAAATTTGCGACAGTAAAAAATTATTTTTTGAAAAATTTACTATAGAAAAGGCAATCCCTGGCGTATTTAAAATTTGCGACAATAAAAAATTAATTTGTGAAAAATTTACTATAGAAAAGGCAATCCCTGGCGTATTTAAAATTTGCGACAGTAAAAATTATTTTTTGAATAATTTACTATAGAAAAGGCAATCCCTGGGGTATTTAAAATTTGCGACAGTAAAAAATTAATTTGTGAAAAATTTACTATAGAAAAGGCAAACCCTGGCGTAATTAAAATTTGCGACAGTAAAAAATTATTTTTTGAAAAATTTACTGTAGAAAAGGCAATCCCTGGCGTAATTAAAATTTGCGACAGTAAAAAATTATTTTTTGAAAAATTTACTATAGAAAAGGCAATCCCTGGCGTAATTAAAATTTGCGACAGTAAAAAATTATTTTTTGAATAATTTACTATAGAAAAGGCAATCCCTGGTGTATTTAAAATTTGCGACAGTAAAAAATTAATTTGTGAAAAATTTACTATAGAAAAGGCAATCCCTGGCGTATTTAAAATTTTCGACAGTAAAAAATTATTTTTTGAATAATTTACTATAGAAAAGGCAATCCCTGGTGTATTTAAAATTTGCGACAGTAAAAAATTAATTTGTGAAAAATTTACTATAGAAAAGGCAATCCCTGGCGTATTTAAAATTTTCGACAGTAAAAAATTATTTTTTGAATAATTTTCTATAGAAAAGGCAATCCCTGGGGTATTTAAAATTTGCGACAATTAAAAATTATTTTTTGAATAATTTACTATAGAAAAGGCAATCCCTGGCGCAATTAAAATTTGCGACAGTAGAAAATTATTTTTTGAAAAATTTACTGTAGAAAAGGCAATCCCTGGCGCTATTAAAATTTGCGACAGTAGACAATTATTTTTTGAAAAATTTACTGTAGAAAAGGCAATCCCTGGCGGAATTAAAATTTGCGACCGTAAAAAATTATTTTTTGAAAAATTTACTATAGAAAAGGCAATCCCTGGCGTATTTAAAATTTGCGACAATTAAAAATTATTTTTTGAATAATTTACTATAGAAAAGGCAATCCCTGGCGCAATTAAAATTTGCGACAGTAGAAAATTATTTTTTGAAAAATTTACTGTATAAAAGGCAATCCCTGGCGCTATTAAAATTTGCGACAGTAGACAATTATTTTTTGAAAAATTTACTGTAGAAAAGGCAATCCCTGGCGGAATTAAAATTTGCGACCGTAAAAAATTACTTTGTGAAAAATTTACTATAGAAAAGGCAAACCCTGGCGTAATTAAAATTTGCGACAGTAAAAAATTATTTTTTGAAAAATTTACTATAGAAAAGGCAATCCCTGGCGTATTTAAAATTTGCGACAATAAAAAATTAATTTGTGAAAAATTTACTATAGAAAAGGCAATCCCTGGCGTATTTAAAATTTGCGACAGTAAAAATTATTTTTTGAATAATTTACTATAGAAAAGGCAATCCCTGGGGTATTTAAAATTTGCGACAGTAAAAAATTAATTTGTGAAAAATTTACTATAGAAAAGGCAAACCCTGGCGTAATTAAAATTTGCGACAGTAAAAAATTATTTTTTGAAAAATTTACTGTAGAAAAGGCAATCCCTGGCGTAATTAAAATTTGCGACAGTAAAAAATTATTTTTTGAAAAATTTACTATAGAAAAGGCAATCCCTGGCGTAATTAAAATTTGCGACAGTAAAAAATTATTTTTTGAATAATTTACTATAGAAAAGGCAATCCCTGGTGTATTTAAAATTTGCGACAGTAAAAAATTAATTTGTGAAAAATTTACTATAGAAAAGGCAATCCCTGGCGTATTTAAAATTTTCGACAGTAAAAAATTATTTTTTGAATAATTTACTATAGAAAAGGCAATCCCTGGTGTATTTAAAATTTGCGACAGTAAAAAATTAATTTGTGAAAAATTTACTATAGAAAAGGCAATCCCTGGCGTATTTAAAATTTTCGACAGTAAAAAATTATTTTTTGAATAATTTTCTATAGAAAAGGCAATCCCTGGGGTATTTAAAATTATTTGCGACAGTAAAAAATTAATTTGTGAAAAATTTACTATAGAAAAGGCAATCCCTGGCGTATTTAAAATTTTCGACAGTAAAAAATTATTTTTTGAATAATTTACTATAGAAAAGGCAATCCCTGGGGTATTTAAAATTTGCGACAGTAAAAAATTAATTTGTGAAAAATTTACTATAGAAAAGGCAAACCCTGGCGTAATTAAAATTTGCGACAGTAAAATATTATTTTTTGAAAAATTTACTATAGAAAAGGCAATCCCTTGCGTAATTAAAATTTGCGACAGTAAAAAATTATTTTTTGAAAAATTTACTGTAGAAAAGGCAATCCCTGGCGTAATTAAAATTTGCGACAGTAAAAAATTATTTTTTGAAAAATTTACTATAGAAAAGGCAATCCCTGGCGTAATTAATATTTGCGACAGTAAAAAATTATTTTTTGAATAATTTACTATAGAAAAGGCAATCCCTGGCGTATTTAAAGTTTACGACTGTAAAAAATTATTTTTTGAATAATTTACTATAGAAAAGGCAATCCCTGGCGTATTTAAAATTTGCGACAGTAAAAAATTAATTTGTGAAAAATTTACTATAGAAAAGGCAAACCCTGGCGTAATTAAAATTTGCGACAGTAAAAAATTATTTTTTGAAAAATTTACTGTAGAAAAGGCAATCCCTGGCGTAATTAAAATTTGCGACAGTAAAAAATTATTTTTTGAAAAATTTACTATAGAAAAGGCAATCCCTGGCGTAATTAAAATTTGCGACAGTAAAAAATTATTTTTTGAATAATTTACTATAGAAAAGGCAATCCCTGGTGTATTTAAAATTTGCGACAGTAAAAAATTAATTTGTGAAAAATTTACTATAGAAAAGGCAATCCCTGGCGTATTTAAAATTTTCGACAGTAAAAAATTATTTTTTGAATAATTTACTATAGAAAAGGCAATCCCTGGTGTATTTAAAATTTGCGACAGTAAAAAATTAATTTGTGAAAAATTTACTATAGAAAAGGCAATCCCTGGCGTATTTAAAATTTTCGACAGTAAAAAATTATTTTTTGAATAATTTTCTATAGAAAAGGCAATCCCTGGGGTATTTAAAATTATTTGCGACAGTAAAAAATTAATTTGTGAAAAATTTACTATAGAAAAGGCAATCCCTGGCGTATTTAAAATTTTCGACAGTAAAAAATTATTTTTTGAATAATTTACTATAGAAAAGGCAATCCCTGGGGTATTTAAAATTTGCGACAGTAAAAAATTAATTTGTGAAAAATTTACTATAGAAAAGGCAAACCCTGGCGTAATTAAAATTTGCGACAGTAAAAAATTAATTTGTGAAAAATTTACTATAGAAAAGGCAAACCCTGGCGTAATTAAAATTTGCGACAGTAAAATATTATTTTTTGAAAAATTTACTATAGAAAAGGCAATCCCTGGCGCAATTAAAATTTGCGACAGTAAAAAATTAATTTTTGAAAAATTTACTACAGAAAAGGCAATCCCTGGCGCAATTAAAATTTGCGACAGTAAAAAATTATTTTTTGAAAAATTTACTACAGAAAAGGCAATCCCTGGCGTATTTAAAGTTTACGACTGTAAAAAATTATTTTTTGAATAATTTACTATAGAAAAGGCAATCCCTGGCGTATTTAAAATTTGCGACAGTAAAAAATTAATTTGTGAAAAATTTACTATAGAAAATGCAAACCCTGGCGTAATTAAAATTTGCGACAGTAAAATATTATTTTTTGAAAAATTTACTATAGAAAAGGCAATCCCTGGCGCAATTAAAATTTGCGACAGTAAAAAATTAATTTTTGAAAAATTTACTACAGAAAAGGCAATCCCTGGCGTAATTAAAATTTGCGACAGTAAAAAATTAGTTTTTGAAAAATTTACTATAAAAAAGGCAATCCCTGGCGCATATAATATTTGCGACAGTAGAAAATTATTTTTTGAAAAATTTACTATAGAAAAGGCAATCCCTGGCGTAATTAAAATTTGCGACAGTATAAAATTATTTTTTGAAAAATTTACTATAGAAAAGGCAATCCCTGGCGCATATAAAATTTGCGACAGTAGAAAATTATTTTTTGAAAAATTTACTATAGAAAAGGCAATCCCTGGCGTAATTAAAATTTGCGACAGTAAAAAATTAGTTTTTGAAAAATTTACTATAAAAAAGGCAATCCCTGGCGCATATAAAATTTGCGACAGTAGAAAATTATTTTTTGAAAAATTTACTATAGAAAAGGCAATCCCTGGCGTAATTAAAATTTGCGACAGTAAAAAATTAGTTTTTGAAAAATTTACTATAAAAAAGGCAATCCCTGGCGCATATAAAATTTGCGACAGTATAAAATTATTTTTTGAAAAATTTACTATAGAAAAGGCAATCCCTGGCGTAATTAAAATTTGCGACAGTAAAAAATTAGTTTTTGAAAAATTTACTATAAAAAAGGCAATCCCTGGCGCATATAAAATTTGCGACAGTAGAAAATTATTTTTTGAAAAATTTACTATAGAAAAGGCAATCCCTGGCGTAATTAAAATTTGCGACAGTAAAAAATTATTTTTTGAATAATTTACTATAGAAAAGGCAACCCTTGTTCAATTAAAATTTGCGACAGTAAAAAATTATTTTTTGAATAATTTACTATAGAAAAAGCAATCCCTGGCGTAATTAAAACTTGCGACTGTAAAAAATTAGTTTTTGAAAAATTTACTATAGAAAAGGCAATCCCTGGCGTATTTAAAATTTACGACAGTAAAAAATTATTTTTTGAATAATTTACTATAGAAAAGGCAATCCCTGGCGTATTTAAAATTTGCGACAGTAAAAAATTAATTTGTGAAAAATTTACTATAGAAAAGGCAAACCCTGGCGTAATTAAAATTTGCGACAGTAAAATATTATTTTTTGAAAAATTTACTATAGAAAAGGCAATCCCTGGCGCAATTAAAATTTGCGACAGTAAAAAATTAATTTTTGAAAAATTTACTACAGAAAAGGCAATCCCTGGCGCAATTAAAATTTGCGACAGTAAAAAATTATTTTTTGAAAAATTTACTACAGAAAAGGCAATCCCTGGCGTAATTAAAATTTGCGACAGTAAAAAATTAGTTTTTGAAAAATTTACTATAAAAAAGGCAATCCCTGGCGCATATAAAATTTGCGACAGTAGAAAATTATTTTTTGAAAAATTTACTATAGAAAAGGCAATCCCTGGCGTAATTAAAATTTGCGACAGTATAAAATTATTTTTTGAAAAATTTACTATAGAAAAGGCAATCCCTGGCGCAATTAAAATTTGCGACAGTAAAAAATTATTTTTTGAATAATTTACTATAGAAAAGGCAACCCTGGTTCAATTAAAATTTGCGACAGTAAAAAATTATTTTTTGAATAATTTACTATAGAAAAAGCAATCCCTGGCGTAATTAAAACTTGCGACTGTAAAAAATTAGTTTTTGAAAAATTTACTATAGAAAAGGCAATCGCTGGCGCAATTAAAATTTGCGACAATAGAAAATTATTTTTTGAAAAATTTACTGTAGAAATGGCAATCCCTGGCGCAATTAAAATTTGCGACAGTAAAAAATTAATTTGTGAAAAATTTACTATAGAAAAGGCAATTCAAATTTGCGACAGTAAAAAATTATTTTTTGAAAAATTTACTGTAGAAAAGGTAAACCTGGCGCAATTAAAATTTGCGACAGTAGAAAATTATTTTTTGAAAAATATACTGTAGAAAAGGCAATCCCTGGCGCAATTAAAATTTGCGACAGTAAAAAATTATTTTTTGAAAAATTTACTATAGAAAAGGCAATCCCTGGCGCAATTAAAATTTGCGACAGTAAAAAATTAATTTGTGAAAAATTTACTATAGAAAAGGCAAACCCTGGCGTAATTAAAATTTGCGACAGTAAAATATTATTTTTTGAAAAATTTAATATAGAAAAGGCAATCCCTGGCGCAATTAAAATTTGCGACAGTAAAAAATTAATTTTTGAAAAATTTACTACAGAAAAGGCAATCCCTGGCGTAATTAAAATTTGCGACAGTAAAAAATTAGTTTTTGAAAAATTTACTATAAAAAAGGCAATCCCTGGCGCATATAAAATTTGCGACAGTAGAAAATTATTTTTTGAAAAATTTACTATAGAAAAGGCAATCCCTGGCGTAATTAAAATTTGCGACAGTATAAAATTATTTTTTGAAAAATTTACTATAGAAAAGGCAATCCCTGGCGCAATTAAAATTTGCGACAGTAAAAAATTATTTTTTGAATAATTTACTATAGAAAAGGCAACCCTGGTTCAATTAAAATTTGCGACAGTAAAAAATTATTTTTTGAATAATTTACTATAGAAAAAGCAATCCCTGGCGTAATTAAAACTTGCGACTGTAAAAAATTAGTTTTTGAAAAATTTACTATAGAAAAGGCAATCCCTGGCGTATTTAAAATTTACGACAGTAAAAAATTATTTTTTGAATAATTTACTACAGAAAAGGCAATTCCTGGCGTATTTAAAGTTTACGACAGTAAAAAATTATTTTTTGAATAATTTACTATAGAAAAGGCAATCCCTGGCGTATTTAAAATTTGCGACAGTAAAAAATTAATTTGTGAAAAATTTACTATAGAAAAGGCAAACCCTGGCGTAATTAAAATTTGCGACAGTAAAATATTATTTTTTGAAAAATTTACTATAGAAAAGGCAATCCCTGGCGCAATTAAAATTTGCGACAGTAAAAAACTAATTTTTGAAAAATTTACTACAGAAAAGGCAATCCCTGGCGTAATTAAAATTTGCGACAGTAAAAAATTAGTTTTTGAAAAATTTACTATAAAAAAGGCAATCCCTGGCGCATATAAAATTTGCGACAGTAGAAAATTATTTTTTGAAAAATTTACTATAGAAAAGGCAATCCCTGGCGTAATTAAAATTTGCGACAGTATAAAATTATGTTTTGAAAAATTTACTATAGAAAAGGCAATCCCTGGCGCAATTAAAATTTGCGACAGTAAAAAATTATTTTTTGAATAATTTACTATAGAAAAGGCAACCCTGGTTCAATTAAAATTTGCGACAGTAAAAAATTATTTTTTGAATAATTTACTATAGAAAAAGCAATCCCTGGCGTAATTAAAACTTGCGACTGTAAAAAATTAGTTTTTGAAAAATTTACTATAGAAAAGGCAATCCCTGGCGTATTTAAAATTTACGACAGTAAAAAATTATTTTTTGAATAATTTACTATAGAAAAGGCAATCCCTGGCGTATTTAAAATTTGCGACAGTAAAAAATTAATTTGTGAAAAATTTACTATAGAAAAGGCAAACCCTGGCGTAATTAAATTTTGCGACAGTAAAATATTATTTTTTGAAAAATTTACTATAGAAAAGGCAAACCCTGGCGTAATTAAAATTTGCGACAGTAAAAAATTAATTTGTGAAAAATTTACTATAGAAAAGGCAAACCCTGGCGTAATTAAAATTTGCGACAGTAAAATATTATTTTTTGAAAAATTTACTATAGAAAAGGCAATCCCTGGCGCAATTAAAATTTGCGACAGTAAAAAATTAATTTTTGAAAAATTTACTACAGAAAAGGCAATCCCTGGCGCAATTAAAATTTGCGACAGTAAAAAATTATTTTTTGAAAAATTTACTACAGAAAAGGCAATCCCTGGCGTATTTAAAGTTTACGACTGTAAAAAATTATTTTTTGAATAATTTACTATAGAAAAGGCAATCCCTGGCGTATTTAAAATTTGCGACAGTAAAAAATTAATTTGTGAAAAATTTACTATAGAAAATGCAAACCCTGGCGTAATTAAAATTTGCGACAGTAAAATATTATTTTTTGAAAAATTTACTATAGAAAAGGCAATCCCTGGCGCAATTAAAATTTGCGACAGTAAAAAATTAATTTTTGAAAAATTTACTACAGAAAAGGCAATCCCTGGCGTAATTAAAATTTGCGACAGTAAAAAATTAGTTTTTGAAAAATTTACTATAAAAAAGGCAATCCCTGGCGCATATAATATTTGCGACAGTAGAAAATTATTTTTTGAAAAATTTACTATAGAAAAGGCAATCCCTGGCGTAATTAAAATTTGCGACAGTATAAAATTATTTTTTGAAAAATTTACTATAGAAAAGGCAATCCCTGGCGCATATAAAATTTGCGACAGTAGAAAATTATTTTTTGAAAAATTTACTATAGAAAAGGCAATCCCTGGCGTAATTAAAATTTGCGACAGTAAAAAATTAGTTTTTGAAAAATTTACTATAAAAAAGGCAATCCCTGGCGCATATAAAATTTGCGACAGTAGAAAATTATTTTTTGAAAAATTTACTATAGAAAAGGCAATCCCTGGCGTAATTAAAATTTGCGACAGTAAAAAATTAGTTTTTGAAAAATTTACTATAAAAAAGGCAATCCCTGGCGCATATAAAATTTGCGACAGTATAAAATTATTTTTTGAAAAATTTACTATAGAAAAGGCAATCCCTGGCGTAATTAAAATTTGCGACAGTAAAAAATTAGTTTTTGAAAAATTTACTATAAAAAAGGCAATCCCTGGCGCATATAAAATTTGCGACAGTAGAAAATTATTTTTTGAAAAATTTACTATAGAAAAGGCAATCCCTGGCGTAATTAAAATTTGCGACAGTAAAAAATTATTTTTTGAATAATTTACTATAGAAAAGGCAACCCTTGTTCAATTAAAATTTGCGACAGTAAAAAATTATTTTTTGAATAATTTACTATAGAAAAAGCAATCCCTGGCGTAATTAAAACTTGCGACTGTAAAAAATTAGTTTTTGAAAAATTTACTATAGAAAAGGCAATCCCTGGCGTATTTAAAATTTACGACAGTAAAAAATTATTTTTTGAATAATTTACTATAGAAAAGGCAATCCCTGGCGTATTTAAAATTTGCGACAGTAAAAAATTAATTTGTGAAAAATTTACTATAGAAAAGGCAAACCCTGGCGTAATTAAAATTTGCGACAGTAAAATATTATTTTTTGAAAAATTTACTATAGAAAAGGCAATCCCTGGCGCAATTAAAATTTGCGACAGTAAAAAATTAATTTTTGAAAAATTTACTACAGAAAAGGCAATCCCTGGCGCAATTAAAATTTGCGACAGTAAAAAATTATTTTTTGAAAAATTTACTACAGAAAAGGCAATCCCTGGCGTAATTAAAATTTGCGACAGTAAAAAATTAGTTTTTGAAAAATTTACTATAAAAAAAGGCAATCCCTGGCGCATATAAAATTTGCGACAGTAGAAAATTATTTTTTGAAAAATTTACTATAGAAAAGGCAATCCCTGGCGTAATTAAAATTTGCGACAGTATAAAATTATTTTTTGAAAAATTTACTATAGAAAAGGCAATCCCTGGCGCAATTAAAATTTGCGACAGTAAAAAATTATTTTTTGAATAATTTACTATAGAAAAGGCAACCCTGGTTCAATTAAAATTTGCGACAGTAAAAAATTATTTTTTGAATAATTTACTATAGAAAAAGCAATCCCTGGCGTAATTAAAACTTGCGACTGTAAAAAATTAGTTTTTGAAAAATTTACTATAGAAAAGGCAATCGCTGGCGCAATTAAAATTTGCGACAATAGAAAATTATTTTTTGAAAAATTTACTGTAGAAATGGCAATCCCTGGCGCAATTAAAATTTGCGACAGTAAAAAATTAATTTGTGAAAAATTTACTATAGAAAAGGCAATTCAAATTTGCGACAGTAAAAAATTATTTTTTGAAAAATTTACTGTAGAAAAGGTAAACCTGGCGCAATTAAAATTTGCGACAGTAGAAAATTATTTTTTGAAAAATATACTGTAGAAAAGGCAATCCCTGGCGCAATTAAAATTTGCGACAGTAAAAAATTATTTTTTGAAAAATTTACTATAGAAAAGGCAATCCCTGGCGCAATTAAAATTTGCGACAGTAAAAAATTAATTTGTGAAAAATTTACTATAGAAAAGGCAAACCCTGGCGTAATTAAAATTTGCGACAGTAAAATATTATTTTTTGAAAAATTTAATATAGAAAAGGCAATCCCTGGCGCAATTAAAATTTGCGACAGTAAAAAATTAATTTTTGAAAAATTTACTACAGAAAAGGCAATCCCTGGCGTAATTAAAATTTGCGACAGTAAAAAATTAGTTTTTGAAAAATTTACTATAAAAAAGGCAATCCCTGGCGCATATAAAATTTGCGACAGTAGAAAATTATTTTTTGAAAAATTTACTATAGAAAAGGCAATCCCTGGCGTAATTAAAATTTGCGACAGTATAAAATTATTTTTTGAAAAATTTACTATAGAAAAGGCAATCCCTGGCGCAATTAAAATTTGCGACAGTAAAAAATTATTTTTTGAATAATTTACTATAGAAAAGGCAACCCTGGTTCAATTAAAATTTGCGACAGTAAAAAATTATTTTTTGAATAATTTACTATAGAAAAAGCAATCCCTGGCGTAATTAAAACTTGCGACTGTAAAAAATTAGTTTTTGAAAAATTTACTATAGAAAAGGCAATCCCTGGCGTATTTAAAATTTACGACAGTAAAAAATTATTTTTGAATAATTTACTACAGAAAAGGCAATTCCTGGCGTATTTAAAGTTTACGACAGTAAAAAATTATTTTTTGAATAATTTACTATAGAAAAGGCAATCCCTGGCGTATTTAAAATTTGCGACAGTAAAAAATTAATTTGTGAAAAATTTACTATAGAAAAGGCAAACCCTGGCGTAATTAAAATTTGCGACAGTAAAATATTATTTTTTGAAAAATTTACTATAGAAAAGGCAATCCCCTGGCGCAATTAAAAATTTGCGACAGTAAAAAACTAATTTTTGAAAAATTTACTACAGAAAAGGCAATCCCTGGCGTAATTAAAATTTGCGACAGTAAAAAATAGTTTTGAAAAATTTACTATAAAAAAGGCAATCCCTGGCGCATATAAAATTTGCGACAGTAGAAAATTATTTTTTGAAAAATTTACTATAGAAAAGGCAATCCCTGGCGTAATTAAAATTTGCGACAGTATAAAATTATGTTTTGAAAAATTTACTATAGAAAAGGCAATCCCTGGCGCAATTAAAATTTGCGACAGTAAAAAATTATTTTTTGAATAATTTACTATAGAAAAGGCAACCCTGGTTCAATTAAAATTTGCGACAGTAAAAAATTATTTTTTGAATAATTTACTATAGAAAAAGCAATCCCTGGCGTAATTAAAACTTGCGACTGTAAAAAATTAGTTTTTGAAAATTTACTATAGAAAAGGCAATCCCTGGCGTATTTAAAATTTACGACAGTAAAAAATTATTTTTTGAATAATTTACTATAGAAAAGGCAATCCCTGGCGTATTAAAATTTGCGACAGTAAAAATTAATTTGTGAAAAATTTACTATAGAAAAGGCAAACCCTGGCGTAATTAAATTTGCGACAGTAAAATATTATTTTTTGAAAAATTTACTATAGAAAAGGCAATCCCTGGCGCAATTAAAATTTGCGACAGTAAAAAAATTATTTTTTGAAAAATTTACTACAGAAAAAGGCAATCCCTGGCGTAATTAAAATTTGCGACAGTAAAAAATTAGTTTTTGAAAAATTTACTATAAAAAAGGCAATCCCTGGCGCATATAAAATTTGCGACAGTAGAAAATTATTTTTTGAAAAATTTACTATAGAAAAGGCAATCCCTGGCGTAATTAAAATTTGCGACAGTATAAAATTATTTTTGAAAAATTTACTATATAAAAGGCAATCCCTGGCGCAATTAAAATTTGCGACAGTAAAAAATTATTTTTTGAATAATTTACTATAGAAAAGGCAACCCTGGTTCAATTAAAATTTGCGACAGTAAAAAATTATTTTTTGAATAATTTACTATAGAAAAAGCAATCCCTGGCGTAATTAAAACTTGCGACTGTAAAAAATTAGTTTTTGAAAAATTTACTATAGAAAAGGCAATCGCTGGCGCAATTAAAATTTACGACAGTAGAAAATTATTTTTGAAAAATTTACTGTAGAAAAGGCAATCCCTGGCGCAATTAAAATTTGCGACAATAGAAAATTATTTTTTGAAAAATTTACTGTAGAAATGGCAATCCCTGGCGCAATTAAAATTTGCGACAGTAAAAAATTAATTTGTGAAAAATTTACTATAGAAAAGGCAATTCAAATTTGCGACAGTAAAAAATTATTTTTTGAAAAATTTACTGTAGAAAAGGTAACCCTGGCGCAATTAAAATTTGCGAAAGTAGAAAATTATTTTTTGAAAAATATACTGTAGAAAAGGCAATCCCTGGCGCAATTAAAATTTGCGACAGTAAAAAATTATTTTTTGAAAAATTTAATATAGAAAAGGCAATCCCTGGCGCAATTAAAATTTGCGACAGTAAAAAATTAATTTTTGAAAAATTTACTACAGAAAAGGCAATCCCTGGCGTAATTAAAATTTGCGACAGTAAAAAATTAGTTTTTGAAAAATTTACTATAAAAAAGGCAATCCCTGGCGCATATAAAATTTGCGACAGTAGAAAATTATTTTTTGAAAAATTTACTATAGAAAAGGCAATCCCTGGCGTAATTAAAATTTGCGACAGTATAAAATTATTTTTTGAAAAATTTACTATAGAAAAGGCAATCCCTGGCGCAATTAAAATTTGCGACAGTAAAAAATTATTTTTTGAATAATTTACTATAGAAAAGGCAACCCTGGTTCAATTAAAATTTGCGACAGTAAAAAATTATTTTTTGAATAATTTACTATAGAAAAAGCAATCCCTGGCGTAATTAAAACTTGCGACTGTAAAAAATTAGTTTTTGAAAAATTTACTATAGAAAAGGCAATCCCTGGCGTATTTAAAATTTACGACAGTAAAAAATTATTTTTTGAATAATTTACTACAGAAAAGGCAATTCCTGGCGTATTTAAAGTTTACGACAGTAAAAAATTATTTTTTGAATAATTTACTATAGAAAAGGCAATCCCTGGCGTATTTAAAATTTGCGACAGTAAAAAATTAATTTGTGAAAAATTTACTATAGAAAAGGCAAACCCTGGCGTAATTAAAATTTGCGACAGTAAAATATTATTTTTTGAAAAATTTACTATAGAAAAGGCAATCCCTGGCGCAATTAAAATTTGCGACAGTAAAAAACTAATTTTTGAAAAATTTACTACAGAAAAGGCAATCCCTGGCGTAATTAAAATTTGCGACAGTAAAAAATTAGTTTTTGAAAAATTTACTATAAAAAAGGCAATCCCTGGCGCATATAAAATTTGCGACAGTAGAAAATTATTTTTTGAAAAATTTACTATAGAAAAGGCAATCCCTGGCGTAATTAAAATTTGCGACAGTATAAAATTATGTTTTGAAAAATTTACTATAGAAAAGGCAATCCCTGGCGCAATTAAAATTTGCGACAGTAAAAAATTATTTTTTGAATAATTTACTATAGAAAAGGCAACCCTGGTTCAATTAAAATTTGCGACAGTAAAAAATTATTTTTTGAATAATTTACTATAGAAAAAGCAATCCCTGGCGTAATTAAAACTTGCGACTGTAAAAAATTAGTTTTTGAAAAATTTACTATAGAAAAGGCAATCCCTGGCGTATTTAAAATTTACGACAGTAAAAAATTATTTTTTGAATAATTTACTATAGAAAAGGCAATCCCTGGCGTATTTAAAATTTGCGACAGTAAAAAATTAATTTGTGAAAAATTTACTATAGAAAAGGCAAACCCTGGCGTAATTAAATTTTGCGACAGTAAAATATTATTTTTTGAAAAATTTACTATAGAAAAGGCAATCCCTGGCGCAATTAAAATTTGCGACAGTAAAAAATTATTTTTTGAAAAATTTACTACAGAAAAGGCAATCCCTGGCGTAATTAAAATTTGCGACAGTAAAAAATTAGTTTTTGAAAAATTTACTATAAAAAAGGCAATCCCTGGCGCATATAAAATTTGCGACAGTAGAAAATTATTTTTTGAAAAATTTACTATAGAAAAGGCAATCCCTGGCGTAATTAAAATTTGCGACAGTATAAAATTATTTTTTGAAAAATTTACTATATAAAAGGCAATCCCTGGCGCAATTAAAATTTGCGACAGTAAAAAATTATTTTTTGAATAATTTACTATAGAAAAGGCAACCCTGGTTCAATTAAAATTTGCGACAGTAAAAAATTATTTTTTGAATAATTTACTATAGAAAAAGCAATCCCTGGCGTAATTAAAACTTGCGACTGTAAAAAATTAGTTTTTGAAAAATTTACTATAGAAAAGGCAATCGCTGGCGCAATTAAAATTTACGACAGTAGAAAATTATTTTTTGAAAAATTTACTGTAGAAAAGGCAATCCCTGGCGCAATTAAAATTTGCGACAATAGAAAATTATTTTTTGAAAAATTTACTGTAGAAATGGCAATCCCTGGCGCAATTAAAATTTGCGACAGTAAAAAATTAATTTGTGAAAAATTTACTATAGAAAAGGCAATTCAAATTTGCGACAGTAAAAAATTATTTTTTGAAAAATTTACTGTAGAAAAGGTAACCCTGGCGCAATTAAAATTTGCGAAAGTAGAAAATTATTTTTTGAAAAATATACTGTAGAAAAGGCAATCCCTGGCGCAATTAAAATTTGCGACAGTAAAAAATTATTTTTTGAAAAATTTACTGTAGAAAAGGCAATCCCTGGCGGATTTAAAATTTGCGACAGTATAAAATTAAATTTTGAAAAATTTACTATAGAAAAGGCAATCCCTGGCGTAGTTAAAATTTGCGACAGTAAAAAATTATTTTTTGAAAAATTTACTATAGAAAAGGCAATCCCTGGCGTAATTAAAATTTGCGACAGTAAAAAATTATTTTTTGAAATTTTACTGTAGAAAAGGCAATCCTTGGCGCAATTAAAATTTGCGACAGTACAAAATTAAATTTTGAAAATTTTACTATAGAAAAGGCAATCCCTGGCGTAATTAAAATTTGCGACAGTAAAAAATTATTTTTTGAAAAATTTACTATAGAAAAGGCAATCCCTGGCGTAATTAAAATTTGCGACAGTAAAAAATTATTTTTTGAAAAATTTACTGTATAAAAGGCAATCCCTGGCGCAATTAAAATTTGCGACAGTAGACAATTATTTTTTGAAAAATTTACTGTAGAAAAGGCAATCCCTGGCGGAATTAAAATTTGCGACCGTAAAAAATTATTTTTTGAAAAATTTACTATAGAAAAGGCAATCCCTGGCGTATTTAAAATTTGCGACAGTTAAAAATTATTTTTTGAATAATTTACTATAGAAAAGGCAATCCCTGGCGCAATTAAAATTTGCGACAGTAAAAAATTAATTTTTGAAAAATTTACTATAGAAAAGGCAATCCCTGGCGTATTTAAAATTTGCGACAGTATAAAATTATTTTTTGAAAAATTTACTATAGAAAAGGCAATACCTGGCGAAATTAAAATTTGCGACAGTAAAAAATTATTTATTTGAAAAATTTACTGTAGGAAAGGCAATCCCTGGCGCAATTAAAATTTGCGACGGTAAAAAATTATTTTTTGAAAAATTTACTATAGAAAAGGCAATCCCTGGCGTAATTAAAATTTGCGACAGTAAAAAATTATTTTTTGCAAAATTTACTATAGAAAAGGCAATCCTTGGCGTATTTAAAATTTGCGACAGTAACAAATTAATTTTTGAAAAATTTACTATAGAAAAGGCAATCCCTGGCGTAATTAAAATTTGCGACAGTAAAAAATTAATTTTTGTAAAATTTACTATAGAAAAGGCAATGCCTGGCGCAATTAAAATTTGCGACAGTAAAAAATTATTTTTTGCAAAATTTACTATAGAAAAGGCAATCCCTGGCGTATTTAAAATTTGCGACAGTATAAAATTATTTTTTGAAAAATTTACTGTAGAAAAGGCAATCCCTGGCGCAATTAAAATTTGCGACAGTAAAAAATTATTTTTTGAAAAATTTACTATAGAAAAGGCAATCCTTGGCGTATTTAAAATTTGCGACAGTAAAAAATTATTTTTTGAAAAATTTACTATAGAAAAGGCAATCACTGGCGCAATTAAATTTTGCGACAGTAGAAAATTATTTTTTGAAAAATCTACTGTAGAAAAGGCAATCCCTGGCGCAATTAAAATTTGCGACAGTAGAAAATTATTTTTTGAGAAATTTACAGTAGAAAAGGCAATCCCTGGCGCAATTAAAATTTGCGACAGTAAAAAATAATTTTTTGAAAAATTTACTATAGACAAGGCAATCCCTGGGGTATTTAAAATTTGCGACAGTAAAAAATTATTTTTTAATAATTTACTATAGAAAAGGAAATCCCTGGCGGATTTAAAATTTTCGACAGTAAAAAATTATTTTTTGAAAAATTTACTGTAGAAAAGGCAATCCCTGGCGTAATTAAAATTTGCGACAGTAGAAAATTATTTTTTGAAAAATTTACTATAGAAAGGGCAATCCCTGGCGCAATTAAAATTTGCGACAGTAAAAAATTAATTTGTGAAAAATTTACTGTAGAAAGGGCAATCCCTGGCGCAATTAAAATTTGCGAGAGTAGAAAATTATTTTTTGAAAAATTTACTGTAGAAAAGGCAATCCCTGGCGTATTTAAACTTTGCGACAGTAAAAAATTATTTTTTAATAATTTACTAAAGAAAAGGAAATCCCTGGCGGATTTAAAATTTTCGACAGTAAAAAATTATTTTTTGAAAAATTTACTGTAGAAAAGGCAATCCCTGGCGTAATTAAAATTTGCGACAGTAGAAAATTATTTTTTGAAAAATTTACTATAGCAAAGGCAATCCCTGGCGCAATTAAAATTTGCGACAGTAAAAAATTAATTTGTGAAAAATTTACTGTAGAAAAGGCAATCCCTGGCGCAATTAAAATTTGCGACAGTAGAAAAATTATTTTTTGAAAAATTTACTGTAGAAAAGGCAATCCCTGGCGTATTTAAAATTTGCGACAGTAAAAAATTACTTTTTTGAATAATTTACTATAAAAAAGGCAATCCCTGGCGTATTTAAAATTTGCGACAGTAAAAAATTAATTTGTGAAAAATTTACTATAGAAAAGGCAATCCCTGGCGCAATTAAAATTTGCGACAGTATAAAATTATTTTTTGAAAAATTTACTATAGAAAAGGCAATCCCTGGCGCAATTAAATTTGCGACAGTAAAAAATTTATTTGTGAAAAATTTACTATAGAAAAGGCAATCCCTGGCGTAATTAAAATTTGCGACAGTAAAAAATTAATTGTTGTAAAATTTACTATAGGAAAGGCAATCCCTGGCACAATTAAAATTTGCGACAGTAAAAAATTATTTTTTGCAAAATTTACTATAGAAAAGGCAATCCCTGGCTGGCGTATTTAAAATTTGCGACAGTAAAAATTAATTTTTGAAAAATTTACTATAGAAAAGGCAATCCCTGCCGTAATTAAAATTTGCGACAGTAAAAAATTATTTTTTGAAAAATTTTCTGTAGAAAAGGCAATCCCTGGCGTAATTAAAATTTGCGACAGTAAAAAATTATTTTTTGAAAAATTTACTATAGAAAAGGCAATCCCTGGCGTAATTAAAATTTGCGAGAGTAAAAAATTATTTTTTGAATAATTTACTATAGAAAAGGAAACCCCTGGCGTATTTAAAATTTACGACAGTAAAAAAATTATTTTTTGAATAATTTACTATAAAAAAGGCAATCCCTGGCGCATATAAAATTTGCGACAGTAGAAAATTATTTTTTGAAAAATTTACTATAGAAAAGGCAATCCCTGCGCAATTAAAATTTGCGACAGTAAAAAATTATTTTTTGCAAAATTTACTATAGAAAAGGCAATCCTTGGCCCATTTAAAATTTGCGACAGTAAAAAATTAATTTTTGAAAAATTTACTATAGAAAAGGCAATCCCTGGCCGTAATTAAAATTTGCGACAGTAAAAAATTATTTTTTGAAAAATTTACTGTAGAAAAGGCAATCCCTGGTGTAATTAAAATTTGCGACAGTAAAAAATTATTTTTTGAAAAATTTACTATAGAAAAGGCAATCCCAGGCGTAATTAAAATTTGCGACAGTAAAAAATTATTTTTTGAATAATTTACTATAGAAAAGGCAATCCCTGGCGTATTTAAAATTTACGACAGTAAAAAATTATTTTTTGAATAATTTACTATAGAAAAGGCAATCCCTGGCCTATTTAAAATTTGCGACAGTAAAAAATTAATTTGTGAAAAATTTACTATAGAAAAAGCAATCCCTGGCGTACTTAAAATTTGCGACAGTAAAAAATTATTTCTTGAATAATTTACTATAGAAAAGGCAATCCCTGGGGTATTTAAAATTTGCGACAGTAAAAAATTAATTTGTGAAAAATTTACTATAGAAAAGGCAAACCCTGGCGTAATTAAAATTTGCGACAGTAAAATATTATTTTTTGAAAAATTTACTATAGAAAAGGCAATCCCTTGCGTAATTAAAATTTGCGGCAGTAAAAAATTATTTTTTGAAAAATTTACTATAGAAAAGGCAATCCCTGGCGTAATTAAAATTTGCGACAGTAAAAAATTATTTTTTGAATAATTTACTATAGAAAAGGAAACCCCTGGCGTATTTAAAATTTGCGACAGTAAAAAATTATTTTTTGAATAATTTACTATAAAAAAGGCAATCCCTGGCGCATATAAAATTTGCGACAGTAGAAAATTATTTTTTGAAAAATTTACTATAGAAAAGGCAATCCCTGGCGCAATTAAAATTTGCGACAGTAAAAAATTATTTTTTGCAAAATTTACTACAGAAAAGGCAATCCTTGGCGTATTTAAAATTTGCGACAGTAAAAAATTAATTTTTTGAAAAATTTACTATAGAAAAGGCAATCCCTGGCGTAATTAAAATTTGCGACAGTAAAAAATTATTTTTTGAAAAATTTACTGTAGAAAAGGCAATCCCTGGCGTAATTAAAATTTGCGACAGTAAAAAATTATTTTTTGAAAAATTTACTATAGAAAAGGCAATCCCTGGCGTAATTAAAATTTGCGACAGTAAAAAATTATTTTTTGAATAATTTACTATAGAAAAGGCAATCCCTGGCGTATTTAAAATTTACGACAGTAAAAAATTATTTTTTGAATAATTTACTATAGAAAAGGCAATCCCTGGCCTATTTAAAATTTGCGACAGTAAAAAATTAATTTGTGAAAAATTTACTATAGAAAAGGCAATCCCTGGCGTATTTAAAATTTGCGACAGTAAAAAATTATTTCTTGAATAATTTACTTTAGAAAAGGCAATCCCTGGGGTATTTAAAATTTGCGACAGTAAAAAATTAATTTGTGAAAAATTTACTATAGAAAAGGCAAACCCTGGCGTAATTAAAATTTGCGACAGTAAAATATTATTTTTTGAAAAATTTACTATAGAAAAGGCAAACCCTTGCGTAATTAAAATTTGCGGCAGTAAAAAATTATTTTTTGAAAAATTTACTGTAGAAAAGGCAATCCCTGGCGTAATTAAAATTTGCGACAGTAAAAAATTATTTTTTGAAAAATTTACTATAGAAAAGGCAATCCCTGGCGTAATTAATATTTGCGACAGTAAAAAATTATTTTTTGAATAATTTACTATAGAAAAGGCAATCCCTGGCGTATTTAAAATTTACGACAGTAAAAAATTATTTTTTGAAAATTTTAGTATAGAAAAGGCAAACCCTGGCGTAATTAAAATTTGCGACAGTAAAATATTATTTTTTGAAAAATTTACTATAGAAAAGGCAATCCCTGGCGCAATTAAAATTTGCGACAGTAAAAAATTATTTTTTGAAAAATTTACTATAGAAAAGTCAATACCTGGCGAAATTAAAATTTGCGACAGTAAAAAATTATTTATTTGAGAAATTTACTGTAGGAAAGGCAATCCCTGGCGCAATTAAAATTTGCGACGGTAAAAAATTATTTTTTGAAAAATTTACTATAGAAAAGGCAATCCCTGGCGAAATTAAAATTTGCAACAGTAAAAAATTATTTTTTGCAAAATTTACTATAGAAAAGGCAATCCTTGGCTTATTTAAAATTTGCGACAGTAACAAATTAATTTTTGAAAAATTTACTATAGAAAAGGCAATCCCTGGCGTAATTAAAATTTGCGACAGTAAAAAATTAATTTTTGTAAAATTTACTATAGAAAAGGCAATCCCTGGCGCAATTAAAATTTGCGACAGTAAAAAATTATTTTTTGCAAAATTTACTATAGAAAAGGCAATCCCTGGCGTATTTAAAATTTGCGACAGTAAAAAATTATTTTTTGAAAAATTTACTGTAGAAAAGGCAATCCCTGGCGCAATTAAAATTTGCGACAGTAAAAAATTATTTTTTGAAAAATTTACTATAGAAAAGGCAACCCCTGGCGTATTTAAAATTTGCGACAGTAAAAAATTATTTTTTGAAAAATTTACTGTAGAAAAGGCAATCACTGGCGCAATTAAATTTTGCGACAGTAGAAAATTATTTTTTGAAAAATCTACTGTAGAAAAGGCAATCCCTGGCGCAATTAAAATTTGCGACAGTAGAAAATTATTTTTTGAGAAATTTACAGTAGAAAAGGCAATCCCTGGCGCAATTAAAATTTGCGACAGTAAAAAATAATTTTTTGAAAAATTTACTATAGACAAGGCAATCCCTGGCGTATTTAAAATTTGCGACAGTAAAAAATTATTTTTTAATAATTTACTATAGAAAAGGAAATCCCTGGCGGATTTAAAATTTTCGACAGTAAAAAATTATTTTTTGAAAAATTTACTGTAGAAAAGGCAATCCCTGGCGTAATTAAAATTTGCGACAGTAGAAAATTATTTTTTGAAAAATTTACTATAGAAAAGGCAATCCCTGGCGCAATTAAAATTTGCGACAGTAAAAAATTAATTTGTGAAAAATTTACTGTAGAAAAGGCAATCCCTGGCGCAATTAAAATTTGCGACAGTAGAAAATTATTTTTTGAAAAATTTACTGTAGAAAAGGCAATCCCTGGCGTATTTAAACTTTGCGACAGTAAAAAATTACTTTTTTGAATAATTTACTATAGAAAAGGCAATCCCTGGCGTATTTAAAATTTGCGACAGTAAAAAATTATTTTTTGAATAATTTACTATAGAAAAGGTAATCCCTGGCGTATTTAAAATTTACGACAGTAAAAAATTATTTTTTGAATAATTTACTAAAGAAAAGGCAATCCCTGGCGCAATTAAAATTTGCGACAATAAAAAATTATTTTTTGAAAAATTTACTACAGAAAAGGCAATCCCTGGCGTAATTAAAATTTGCGACAGTAAAAAATTAGTTTTTGAAAAATTTACTATAAAAAAGGCAATCCCTGGCGCATTTAAATTTTGCGACAGTAGAAAATTATTTTTTGAAAAATTTACTATAGAAAAGGCAATCCCTGGCGTAATTAAAATTGGCGACAGTATAAAATTATTTTTTGAAAAATTTACTATAGAAAAGGCAATCCCTGGCGCAATTAAAATTTGCGACAGTAAAAAATTATTTTTTGAATAATTTACTATAGAAAAGGCAACCCTGGTTCAATTAAAATTTGCGACAGTAAAAAATTATTTTTTGAATAATTTACTATAGAAAAAGCAATCCCTGGCGTAATTAAAACTTGCGACTGTAAAAAATTAGTTTTTGAAAAATTTACTATAGAAAAGGCAATAGCTGGCGCAATTAAAATTTACGACAGTAGAAAATTATTTTTTGAAAAATTTACTGTAGAAAAGGCAATCCTTGGCGCAATTAAAATTTGCGCCAATAGAAAATTATTTTTTGAAAAATTTACTGTAGAAATGGCAATCCCTGGCGCAATTAAAATTTGCGACCGTAAAAAATTAATTTGTGAAAAATTTACTATAGAAAAGGCAATTCAAATTTGCGACAGTAAAAAATTATTTTTTGAAAAATTTACTGTAGAAAAGGTAACCCTGGCGCAATTAAAATTTGCGACAGTAGAAAATTATTTTTTGAAAAATGTACTGTAGAAAAGGCAATCCCTGGCGCAATTAATATTTGCGACTGTAGAAAATTATTTTTTGAAAAATTTAATATAGATAAGGCAATCCCTGGCGCAATTAAAATTTTCGACAGTAAAAAATTAATTTTTGAAAAATTTACTATAGAAAAGGCAATCCCTGGCGTATTTAAAATTTGCGACAGTAAAAAATTATTTTTTGAAAAATTTACTATAGAAAAGGCAATCCCTGGCGCAATTAAAATTTGCGACAGTAAACAATTAATTTTTGAAAAATTTACTATAGAAAAGGCAATCCCTGGCGCAATTAAAATTTTCGACAGTAAAAAATTAATTTTTGAAAAATTTACTATAGAAAAGGCAATCCCTGGCGTATTTAAAATTTGCGACAGTAAAAAATTATTTTTTGAAAAATATACTATAGAAAAGGCAATCCTTGGCGCAATTAAAATTTGCGACAGTAAAAAATTAATTTTTGAAAAATCTACTATAGAAAAGGCAATCCCTGGCGTAATTAAAACTTGCGACAGTAAAAAATTTGTTTTTGAAAAATTTACTATAGAAAAGGCAATCCCTGGCGTATTTAAAATTTACGACAGTAAAAAATTATTTTTTGAAAAATTTACTATAGAAAAGGCAATCCCTGGCGTAATTAAAATTTGCGACAGTACGAAATTATTTTTTTAAAAATTTACTATAGAAAAGGCAATCCCTGGCGCAATTAAAATTTACGACAGTAGAAAATTATTTTTTGAAAAATTTACTGTAGAAAAGGCAATCCTTGGCGCAATTAAAATTTGCGACAGTAGAAAATTATTTTTTGAAAAATTTACTGTAGAAAAGGCAATCCCTGGCGCAATTAAAATTTGCGACAGTAAAAAATTTTTTTTTGAAAAATTTACTGTAGAAAAGGCAATCCCTGGCGCAATTAAAATTTGCGACAGTAGAAAATTATTTTTTGAAAAATTTACTGTAGAAAAGGCAATCCCTGGCGTATTTAAAATTTGCGACAGTAAAAAATTAATTTTTGAAATTTTACTGTAGAAAAGGCAATCCCTGGCGCAATTAAAATTTGCGACAGTAGACAATTATTTTTTGAAAAATTTACTGTAGAAAAGGCAATCCCTGGCGGAATTAAAATTTGCGACCGTAAAAAATTATTTTTTGAAAAATTTACTATAGAAAAGGCAATCCCTGGCGTATTTAAAATTTGCGACAGTTAAAAATTATTTTTTGAATAATTTACTATAGAAAAGGCAATCCCTGGCGCAATTAAAATTTGCGACAGTAAAAAATTAATTTTTGAAAAATTTACTATAGAAAAGGCAATCCCTGGCGTATTTAAAATTTGCGACAGTATAAAATTATTTTTTGAAAAATTTACTATAGAAAAAGCAATACCTGGCGAAATTAAAATTTGCGACAGTAAAAAATTATTTATTTGAAAAATTTACTGTAGGAAAGGCAATCCCTGGCGCAATTAAAATTTACGACGGTAAAAAATTATTTTTTGAAAAATTTACTATAGAAAAGGCAATCCCTGGCGTAATTAAAATTTGACAGTAAAAAATTATATTTTGAAAAATTTACTGTAGAAAAGGCAATCCTGGCGTAATTAAAATTTGCGACAGTAGAAAATTATTTTTTGAAAAATTTACTATAGAAAAGGCAATCCCTGGCGTAATTAAATTTGAGACAGTAAACAATTAATTTTGAAAAATTTACTATAGAAAAGGCAATCCCTGGCGTGTTTAAAATTTGCGACAGTAAAAAATTATTTTTTGAAAAATTTACTATAGAAAAGGCAATCCCTGGCGAAATTAAAATTTGCGACAGCAAAAAATTAATTTGTGAAAAATTTACTGTAGAAGAGGCAATCCTGGCGTATTTAAAATTTGCGACAGTATAAAATTAATTTTTGAAAAATTTACTATAGAAAAGGCAATCCCCGGCGTAATTAAAATTTGCGACAGTATAAAATTATTTTTTGAATAATTTACTATAGAAAAGGCAATCCCTGGCGTAATTAAAAATTTTCGACAGTAAAAAAATTAATTTTTGCAAATTTACTATAGAAAATGCAAGCCCTGGCGCAATTAAATTTGCGAGAGTAGAAAATTATTTTTTGAAAAATTTACTGTAGAAAAGGCAATCCCTGGCGCAATTAAATTTGCGACAGTAAAAAATTATTTTTTGAAAAATTTACTATAGAAATGGCAATCCCTGGCGCAATTAAAATTTGCGACAGTAAAAAATTATTTTTTAAAAATTTACTATAGAAAAGGCAATCCTGGCGCAATTAAAATTTGCGACAGTAAAAAATTATTTTTTGAATAATTTACTATAGAAAAGGCAATCCCTGGCGCAATTAAAATTTGCGACAGTAGAAAATTATTTTTTGAAAAATTTACTGTAGAAAAGGCAATCCTTGCGCAATTAAAATTTGCGACAATAAAAAATTATTTTTTGAAAAATTTACTATAGAAAAGGCAATCCTGGCGTATTTAAAATTTGCGACAGTAAAAAATTATTTTTTGAAAAATTTACTGTAGAAAAGGCAATCCCTGGCGCAATTAAAATTTGCGACGGTAGAAAATTATTTTTTGAAAAATTTACTATAGAAAAGGCAATCCCTGTCGCAATTAAAATTTTCGACAGTAAAAAATTAATTTTGAAAAATTTACTATAGAAAAGGCAATCCCTGGCGTATTTAAAATTTACGACAGTAAAAAATTATTTTTTGAAAAATTTATTATAGAAAAGGCAATCCCTGGTGCAATTAAAATTTGCGACAGTAAAAAATTATTTATTTGAAAAATTTACTGTAGGAAAGGCAATCCCTGGCGCAATTAAAATTTGCGACAGTAAAAAATTATTTTTTGAAAATTACTATAGAAAAGGCAATCCCTGGCGGAATTAAAATTTGCGACAGTAAAAAATTATTTTTGAAAATTTACTGTAGAAAAGGCAATCCCTGGCGTAATTAAAATTTTCGACAGTAGAAAATTATTTTTTGAAAAATTTAGTATAGAAAAGGTAATCCCTGGCGTAATTAAAATTTGCGACAGTAAAAAATTAATTTTTGAAAAATTTTACTATAGAAAAGGCAATCCCTGGCGTATTTAAATTTGCGACAGTAAAAAATTATTTCTTTGAAAAATTTACTATAGAAAAGGCAATCCCTATCGCAATTAAAATTTGCGACGGTAGAAAATTATTTTTTGAAAAATTTACTATAGAAAAGGCAATCCCTGTCGGAATTAAAATTTTCGACAGTAAAAAATTAATTTTTGAAAAATTTACTATAGGAAAGTCAATTTCTGGCGTAATTAAAATTTGCGACAGTAAAAAATTATTTTTTGAAATTTTACTGTAGAAAAGGCAATCCCTGGCGCAATTAAATATGCGACAGTACAAAATTAAATTTTGAAAATTTTACTATAGAAAAGGCAATCCCTGGCGTAATTAAATTTGCGACAGTAAAAAATTATTTTTTGAAAAATTTACTATAGAAAAGGCAATCCCTGGCGTAATTAAAATTTGCGACAGTAAAAAATTATTTTTTGAAATTTTACTGTAGAAAAGGCAATCCCTGGCGCAATTAAAATTTGCGACAGTAGACAATTATTTTTTGAAAAATTTACTGTAGAAAAGGCAATCCCTGGCGGAATTAAAATTTGCGACCGTAAAAAATTATTTTTTGAAAAATTTACTATAGAAAAGGCAATCCCTGGCGTATTTAAAATTTGCGACAGTTAAAAATTATTTTTTGAATAATTTACTATAGAAAAGGCAATCCCCTGGCGCAATTAAAATTTGCGACAGTAAAAAATTAATTTTGAAAAATTTACTATAGAAATGGCAATCCCTGGCGCAATTAAAATTTGCGACAGTAAAAAATTATTTTTTTAAAAATTTACTATAGAAAAGGCAATCCCTGGCGCAATTAAAATTTGCGACAGTAAAAAATTATTTTTTGAATAATTTACTATAGAAAAGGCAATCCCTGGCGCAATTAAAATTTGCGACAGTAGAAAATTATTTTTTGAAATATTTACTGTAGAAAAGGCAATCCCTTGCGCAATTAAAATTTGCGACAGTAAAAAATTATTTTTTGAAAAATTTACTATAGAAAAGGCAATCCCTGGCGTATTTAAAATTTGCGACAGTAAAAAAATTATTTTTTGAAAAATTTACTGTAGAAAAGGCAATCCCTGGCGCAATTAAAATTTGCGACGGTAGAAAATTATTTTTTGAAAAATTTACTATAGAAAAGGCAATCCCTGTCGCAATTAAAATTTTCGACAGTAAAAAATTAATTTTTGAAAATTTACTATAGAAAAGGCAATCCCTGGCGTATTTAAAATTTACGACAGTAAAAAATTATTTTTTGAAAAATTTTATTATAGAAAAGGCAATCCCTGGTGCAATTAAAATTTGCGACAGTAAAAAATTATTTATTTGAAAAATTTACTGTAGGAAAGGCAATCCCTGGCGCAATTAAAATTTGCGACAGTAAAAAATTATTTTTTGAAAAATTTACTATAGAAAAGGCAATCCCTGGCGGAATTAAAATTTGCGACAGTAAAAAATTATTTTTTGAAAAATTTACTGTAGAAAAGGCAATCCCTGGCGTAATTAAAATTTTTCGACAGTAAAAATTATTTTTTGAAATTTTACTGTAGAAAAGGCAATCCCTGGCGCAATTAAAATTTGCGACAGTAGACAATTATTTTTTGAAAAATTTACTGTAGAAAAGGCAATCCCTGGCGGAATTAAAATTTGCGACAGTAAAAAATTATTTTTTGAAATTTTACTGTAGAAAAGGCAATCCCTGGCGCAATTAAAATTTGCGACAGTAGACAATTATTTTTTGAAAAAATTTACTATAGAAAAGGCAATCCCTGGCGTAATTAAAATTTGCGACAGTAAAAAAATTATTTTTGAAAAATTTACTATAGAAAAGGCAATCCCTGGCGTAATTAAAATTTGCGACAGTAAAAAATTATTTTTTGAAATTTTACTGTAGAAAAGGCAATCCCTGGCGCAATTAAAATTTGCGACAGTAGACAATTATTTTTTGAAAAATTTACTGTAGAAAAGGCAATCCCTGGCGGAATTAAATTTGCGACCGTAAAAAATTATTTTTTGAAAATTTACTATAGAAAAGGCAATCCCTGGCGTATTTAAATTTGCGACAGTTAAAAATTATTTTTTGAATAATTTACTATAGAAAAGGCAATCCCTGGCGCAATTAAATTTGCGACAGTAAAAAATTATTTTTGAAAAATTTACTATAGAAATGGCAATCCTGGCGCAATTAAAATTTGCGACAGTAAAAAATTATTTTTTAAAAATTTACTATAGAAAAGGCAATCCCTGGCGCAATTAAAATTTGCGACAGTAAAAAATTATTTTTTGAATAATTTACTATAGAAAAGGCAATCCCTGGCGCAATTAAAATTTGCGACAGTAGAAAATTATTTTTTGAAAAATATACTGTAGAAAAGGCAATCCCTTGCGCAATTAAAATTTGCGACAGTAAAAATTATTTTTTGAAAAAATTTACTATAGAAAAGGCAATCCCTGGCGTATTTAAAATTTGCGACAGTAAAAAATTATTTTTGAAAAATTTACTGTAGAAAAGGCAATCCCTGGCGCAATTAAATTTGCGACGGTAGAAAATTATTTTTTGAAAAATTTACTATAGAAAAGGCAATCCCTGTCGCAATTAAAATTTTCGACAGTAAAAAATTAATTTTTGAAAAATTTACTATAGAAAAGGCAATCCCTGGCGTATTTAAAATTTACGACAGTAAAAAATTATTTTTTGAAAAATTTATTATAGAAAAGGCAATCCCTGGTGCAATTAAAATTTGCGACAGTAAAAAATTATTTATTTGAAAAATTTACTGTAGGAAAGGCAATCCTGGCGCAATTAAAATTTGCGACAGTAGAAAATTATTTTTTGAAAAATTTACTATAGAAAAGGCAATCCCTGGCGGAATTAAAATTTGCGACAGTAAAAAATTATTTTTTGAAAAAATTTACTGTAGAAAAGGCAATCCCTGGCGTAATTAAAATTTTCGACAGTAGAAAATTATTTTTTGAAAAATTTAGTATAGAAAAGGTAATCCCTGGCGTAATTAAAATTTGCGACAGTAAAAAATTAATTTTTGAAAAATTTACTATAGAAAAGGCAATCCCTGGCGTATTAAAATATGCGACAGTAAAAAATTATTTTTTGAAAAATTTACTATAGAAAAGGCAATCCCTGGCGCAATTAAAAATTGCGACGGTAGAAAATTATTTTTTGAAAAATTTACTATAGAAAAGGCAATCCCTGTCGCAATTAAAATTTTCGACAGTAAAAAATTAATTTTTGAAAAATTTACTATAGGAAAGTCAATCTCTGGCGTAATTAAAATTTGCGACAGTAAAAAATTATTTTTTGAAATTTTACTGTAAAAAAGGCAATCCCTGGCGCAATTAAAAATTTGCGACAGTACAAAATTAAATTTTGAAAATTTTACTATAGAAAAGGCAATCCCCTGGCGTAATTAAAATTTGCGACAGTAAAAAATTATTTTTTGAAATATTTACTATAGAAAAGGCAATCCCTGGCGTAATTAAAATTTGCGACAGTAAAAAATTATTTTTTGAAATTTTACTGTAGAAAAGGCAATCCCTGGCGCAATTAAAATTTGCGACAGTAGACAATTATTTTTTGAAAAATTTACTGTAGAAAAGGCAATCCCTGGCGGAATTAAAATTTGCGACCGTAAAAAATTAATTTTTTGAAAAATTTACTATAGAAAAGGCAATCCCTGGCGTATTTAAAATTTGCGACAGTTAAAAATTATTTTTTGAATAATTTACTGTAGAAAAGGCAATCCCTGGCGCAATTAAAATTTGCGACAGTAAAAAATTAATTTTGAAAAATTTACTATAGAAAAGGCAATCCCTGGCGTATTTAAAATTTGCGACAGTATAAAATTATTTTTTGAAAAATTTACTATAGAAAAAGCAATACCTGGCGAAATTAAAATTTGCGACAGTAAAAAATTATTTATTTGAAAAATTTACTGTAGGAAAGGCAATCCCTGGCGCAATTAAAATTTACGACGGTAAAAAATTATTTTTTGAAAAATTTACTATAGAAAGGCAATCCCTGGCGTAATTAAAATTTGCGACAGTAAAAAATTATATTTGAAAAATTTACTGTAGAAAAGGCAATCCCTGGCGTAATTAAAATTTGCGACAGTAGAAAATTATTTTTGAAAAATTTACTATAGAAAAGGCAATCCCTGGCGTAATTAAAATTTGAGACAGTAAAAAATTAATTTTTGAAAAATTTACTATAGAAAAGGCAATCCCTGGCGTGTTTAAAATTTGCGACAGTAAAAAATTATTTTTGAAAATTTACTATAGAAAAGGCAATCCCTGGCGAATTAAAATTTGCGACAGCAAAAAATTAATTTGTGAAAATTTACTGTAGAAGAGGCAATCCCTGGCGTATTTAAAATTTGCGACAGTATAAAATTAATTTTGAAAAATTTACTATAGAAAAGGCAATCCCCGGCGTAATTAAAATTTGCGACAGTATAAAATTATTTTTTGAATAATTTACTATAGAAAAGGCAATCCCTGGCGTAATTAAAATTTTCGACAGTAAAAAATTAATTTTTGCAAAATTTACTATAGATAATGCAAGCCCTGGCGCAATTAAAATTTGCGAGAGTAGAAAAATATTTTTTGAAAAATTTACTGTAGAAAAGGCAATCCCTGGCGCAATTAAAATTTGCGACAGTAAAAAATTATTTTTGAAAAATTTACTATAGAAATGGCAATCCCTGGCGCAATTAAAATTTGCGACAGTAAAAAATTATTTTTTTAAAATTTACTATAGAAAAGGCAATCCCTGGCGCAATTAAAATTTGCGACAGTAAAAAATTATTTTTTGAATAATTTACTATAGAAAAGGCAATCCCTGGCGCAATTAAAATTTGCGACAGTAGAAAATTATTTTTTGAAAAATTTACTGTAGAAAAGGCAATCCCTTGCGCAATTTAAAATTTGCGACAGTAAAAAATTAATTTTTGCAAAATTTACTATAGATAATGCAAGCCCTGGCGCAATTAAAATTTGCGAGAGTAGAAAAATATTTTTTGAAAAAATTTACTGTAGAAAAGGCAATCCCTGGCGCAATTAAAATTTGCGACAGTAAAAAATTATTTTTTGAAAAATTTACTATAGAAATGGCAATCCCTGGCGCAATTAAAATTTGCGACAGTAAAAAATTATTTTTTTAAAAATTTACTATAGAAAAGGCAATCCCTGGCGCAATTAAAATTTGCGACAGTAAAAAATTATTTTTTGAATAATTTACTATAGAAAAGGCAATCCCTGGCGCGAATTAAAATTTGCGACAGTAGAAAATTATTTTTTGAAAAATTTACTGTAGAAAAGGCAATCCCTTGCGCAATTAAAATTTGCGACAGTAAAAAATTATTTTTTGAAAAATTTACTATAGAAAAGGCAATCCCTGGCGTATTTAAAATTTGCGACAGTAAAAAATTATTTTTTGAAAAATTTACTGTAGAAAAGGCAATCCCTGGCGCAATTAAAATTTGCGACGGTAGAAAATTATTTTTTGAAAAATTTACTATAGAAAAGGCAATCCCTGTCGCAATTAAAATTTTCGACAGTAAAAAATTAATTTTTGAAAAATTTACTATAGAAAAGGCAATCCCTGGCGTATTTAAAATTTACGACAGTAAAAAAATTATTTTTGAAAAATTTATTATAGAAAAGGCAATCCCTGTGCAATTAAAATTTGCGACAGTAAAAAATTATTTATTTGAAAAAATTTACTGTAGGAAAGGCAATCCCTGGCGCAATTAAAATTTGCGACAGTAAAAAAATATTTTTTGAAAAATTTACTATAGAAAAGGCAATCCCTGGCGGAATTAAAATTTGCGACAGTAAAAAATTATTTTTTGAAAAATTTACTGTAGAAAAGGCAATCCCTGGCGTAATTAAAATTTTCGACAGTAAGAAAATTATTTTTTGAAAAATTTAGTATAGAAAAGGTAATCCCTGGCGTAATTAAAATTTGCGACAGTAAAAAATTATTTTTTGAAATTTTTACTGTAAAAAAGGCAATCCCTGGCGCAATTAAAATTTGCGACAGTACAAAATTAAATTTTGAAAATTTTACTATAGAAAAGGCAATCCCTGGCGTAATTAAAATTTGCGACAGTAAAAAATTATTTTTTGAAATATTTACTATAGAAAAGGCAATCCCTGGCGTAATTAAAATTTGCGACAGGTAAAAAATTATTTTTGAAATTTTACTGTAGAAAAGGCAATCCCTGGCGCAATTAAAATTTGCGACAGTAGACAATTATTTTTTGAAAAATTTACTGTAGAAAAGGCAATCCCTGGCGGAATTAAAATTTGCGACCGTAAAAAATTATTTTTTGAAAAATTTACTATAGAAAAGGCAATCCCTGGCGTATTTAAAATTTGCGACAGTTAAAAATTATTTTTTGAATAATTTACTATAGAAAAAGGCAATCCCTGGCGCAATTAAAATTTGCGACAGTATAAAATTAATTTTTGCAAAAATTTACTATAGAAAAGGCAATCCTGGCGTATTTAAAATTTGCGACAGTATAAAATTATTTTTTGAAAAATTTACTATAGAAAAAGCAATACCTGGCGAAATTAAAATTTGCGACAGTAAAAAATTATTTATTGAAAAATTTACTGTAGGAAAGGCAATCCCTGGCGCAATTAAAATTTACGACGGTAAAAAATTATTTTTTGAAAAATTTACTATAGAAAAGGCAATCCCTGGCGTAATTAAAATTTGCGACAGTAAAAAATTATATTTTGAAAAAATTTACTGTAGAAAAGGCAATCCCTGGCGTAATTAAAATTTGCGACAGTAGAAAAATTATTTTTTGAAAAATTTACTATAGAAAAGGCAATCCCTGGCGTAATTAAAATTTGAGACAGTAAAAAATTAATTTTTGAAAAATTTACTATAGAAAAGGCAATCCCTGGCGTGTTTAAAATTTGCGACAGTAAAAAAATTATTTTTTGAAAATTTACTATAGAAAAGGCAATCCCTGGCGAAATTAAAATTTGCGACAGCAAAAAATTAATTTGTGAAAAATTTACTGTAGAAGAGGCAATCCCTGGCGTATTTAAAATTTGCGACAGTATAAAATTAATTTTTGAAAAATTTACTATAGAAAAGGCAATCCCCGGCGAAAGGCAATCCCCGGCGTAATTAAAATTTGCGACAGTATAAAATTATTTTTTGAATAATTTACTATAGAAAAGGCAATCCCTGGCGTAATTAAAATTTTCGACAGTAAAAAATTAATTTTTGCAAAATTTACTATAGATAATGCAAGCCCTGGCGCAATTAAAATTTGCGAGAGTAGAAAAATATTTTTTGAAAAATTTACTGTAGAAAAGGCAATCCCTGGCGCAATTAAAATTTGCGACAGTAAAAAATTATTTTTTGAAAAATTTACTATAGAAATGGCAATCCCTGGCGCAATTAAAATTTGCGACAGTAAAAAATTATTTTTTTAAAAATTTACTATAGAAAAGGCAATCCCTGGCGCAATTAAAATTTGCGACAGTAAAAAATTATTTTTTGAATAATTTACTATAGAAAAGGCAATCCCTGGCGCAATTAAAATTTGCGACAGTAGAAAATTATTTTTTGAAAAATTTACTGTAGAAAAGGCAATCCCTTGCGCAATTAAAATTTGCGACAGTAAAAAATTAATTTTTGCAAAATTTACTATAGATAATGCAAGCCCTGGCGCAATTAAAATTTGCGAGAGTAGAAAAATATTTTTTGAAAAATTTACTGTAGAAAAGGCAATCCCTGGCGCAATTAAAATTTGCGACAGTAAAAAATTATTTTTTGAAAAATTTACTATAGAAATGGCAATCCCTGGCGCAATTAAAATTTGCGACAGTAAAAAATTATTTTTTTAAAAATTTACTATAGAAAAGGCAATCCCTGGCGCAATTAAAATTTGCGACAGTAAAAAATTATTTTTTGAATAATTTACTATAGAAAAGGCAATCCCTGGCGCAATTAAAATTTGCGACAGTAGAAAATTATTTTTTGAAAAATTTACTGTAGAAAAGGCAATCCCTTGCGCAATTAAAATTTGCGACAGTAAAAAATTATTTTTTGAAAAATTTACTATAGAAAAGGCAATCCCTGGCGTATTTAAAATTTGCGACAGTAAAAAATTATTTTTTGAAAAATTTACTGTAGAAAAGGCAATCCCTGGCGCAATTAAAATTTGCGACGGTAGAAAATTATTTTTTGAAAAATTTACTATAGAAAAGGCAATCCCTGTCGCAATTAAAATTTTCGACAGTAAAAATTAATTTTTGAAAAATTTACTATAGAAAAGGCAATCCCTGGCGTATTTAAAATTTACGACAGTAAAAAATTATTTTTTGAAAAATTTATTATAGAAAAGGCAATCCCTGGTGCAATTAAAATTTGCGACAGTAAAAAATTATTTATTTGAAAAATTTACTGTAGGAAAGGCAATCCCTGGCGCAATTAAAATTTGCGACAGTAAAAAATTATTTTTTGAAAAATTTACTATAGAAAAGGCAATCCCTGGCGGAATTAAAATTTGCGACAGTAAAAAATTATTTTTTGAAAAATTTACTGTAGAAAAGGCAATCCCTGGCGTAATTAAAATTTTCGACAGTAGAAAATTATTTTTTGAAAAATTTAGTATAGAAAAGGTAATCCCTGGCGTAATTAAAATTTGCGACAGTAAAAAATTAATTTTTGAAAAATTTACTATAGAAAAGGCAATCCCTGGCGTATTTAAAATATGCGACAGTAAAAAATTATTTTTTGAAAAATTTACTATAGAAAAGGCAATCCCTGGCGCAATTAAAATTTGCGACGGTAGAAAATTATTTTTTGAAAAATTTACTATAGAAAAGGCAATCCCTGTCGCAATTAAAATTTTCGACAGTAAAAAATTAATTTTTGAAAAATTTACTATAGAAAAGGCAATCCCTGGCGTATTTAAAATATGCGACAGTAAAAAATTATTTTTTGAAAAATTTACTATAGAAAAGGCAATCCCTGGTGCAATTAAAATTTGCGACGGTAGAAAATTATTTTTTGAAAAATTTACTATAGAAAAGGCAATCCCTGTCGCAATTAAAATTTTCGACAGTAAAAAATTAATTTTTGAAAAATTTACTATAGAAAAGGCAATCCCTGGCGTATTTAAAATTTGCGACAGCAAAAAATTATTTTTTGAAAAATTTACTGTAGTAAAAAATTATTTATTTGAAAAATTTACTGAAGGAAAGGCAATCCCTGGCGCAATTAAAATTTGCGACAGTAAAAAATTATTTTTTGAAAAATTTACTATAGAAAAGGCAATCCCTGGCGTAATTAAAATTTGCGACAGTAAAAAATTATTTTTTGAAAAATTTACTGTAGAAAAGGCAATCCCTGGCGTAATTAAAATTTTCGACAGTAGAAAATTTTTTTTTGAAAAATTTACTATAGAAAAGGCAATGCCTGGCGTAATTAAAATTTGCGACAGTAAAAAATTATTTTTTGAAAAATTTACTATAGAAAAGGCAATCCCTGGCGCAATTAAAACTTGCGACAGTAAAAAATTAATTTTTGAAAAATTTACTATAGAAAAGGCAATCCCTGGCGTAATTAAAACTTGCGACAGTAAAAAATTTGTTTTTGAAAAATTTACTATAGAAAAGGCAATCCCTGGCGTATTTAAAATTTACGACAGTAAAAAATTATTTTTTGAAAAATTTACTATAGAAAAGGCAATCCCTGGCGTAATTAAAATTTGCGACAGTACGAAATTATTTTTTGAAAAATTTACTATAGAAAAGGCAATCCCTGGCGCAATTAAAATTTGCGACAGTAGAAAATTATTTTTTGAAAAATTTACTGTAGAAAAGGCAATCCCTGGCGCAATTAAAATTTGCGACAGTAGAAAATTATTTTTTGAAAAATTTACTGTAGAAAAGGCAATCCCTGGCGTATTTAAAATTTGCGACAGTAAAAAATTATTTTTTGAAAAATTTACCGCAGAAAAGGCAATCCCTGGCGCAATTAATATTTGCGACTGTAGAAAATTATTTTTTGAAAAATTTAATATAGAAAAGGCAATCCCTGGCGCAATTAAAATTTTCGACAGTAAAAAATTAATTTTTGAAAAATTTACTCTAGAAAAGGCAATCCCTGGCGTATTTAAAATTTGCGACAGTAAAAAATTATTTTTTGAAAAATTTAGTATAGAAAAGGCAATCCCTGGCGCAATTAAAATTTGCGACAGAAAAAAATTAATTTTTGAAAAATTTACTATAGAAAAGGCAATCCCTGGCGTAATTAAAACTTGCGACAGTAAAAAATTTGTTTTTGAAAAATTTACTATAGAAAAGGCAATCCCTGGCGTATTTAAAATTTACGACAGTAAAAAATTATTTTTTGAAAAATTTACTATAGAAAAGGCAATCCCTGGCGTAATTAAAATTTGCGACAGTACGAAATTATTTTTTGAAAAATTTACTATAGAAAAGGCAATCCCTGGCGCAATTAAAATTTGCGACAGTAGAAAATTATTTTTTGAAAAATTTACTGTAGAAAAGGCAATCCCTGGCGCAATTAAAATTTGCGACAGCAGAAAATTATTTTTTGAAATATTTACTGTAGAAAAGGCAATCCCTGGCGCAATTAAAATTTGCGAGAGAAAATATTAATTTGTGAAAAATTTACTATAGAAAACGCAATCCCTGGCGTAATTAAAATTTGCGACAGTAAAAAATTATTTTTTGAAAAATTTACTGTAGAAAAGGCAATCCCTGGCGTAATTAAAATTTGCGACAGTAGAAAATTATTTTTTGAAAAATTTACTGTAGAAAAGGCAATACCTGGCGCAATTAAAATTTGCGACAGTAGAAAATTATTTTTTGAAAAATTTACTGTAGAAAAGGCAATCCCTGGCGCAATTAAAATTTGCGACAGTAGAAAATTATTTTTTGAAAAATTTACTGTAGAAAAGGCAATCCCTGGCGTATTTAAAATTTGCGACAGTAAAAAATTAATTTTTGAAAAATTTACTATAGAAAAGGCAATCCCTGGCGTAATTAAAATTTACGACAGTAAAAAATTATTTTTTGAAAAATTTACTGTAGAAAAGGCAATCCCTGGCGCAATTAAAATTTGCGACAGTATAAAATTAAATTTTGAAAAATTTACTATAGAAAAGGCAATCCCTGGCGAAATTAAAATTTGCGACAGTAAAAAATTATTTTTTGAAAAATTTACTATAGAAAAGGCAATCCCTGGCGTAATTAAAATTTGCGACAGTAAAAAATTATTTTTTGAAATTTTACTGTAGAAAAGGCAATCCCTGGCGCAATTAAAATTTGCGACAGTACAAAATTAAATTTTGAAAATTTTACTATAGAAAAGGCAATCCCTGGCGTAATTAAAATTTGCGACAGTAAAAAATTATTTTTTGAAAAATTTACTATAGAAAAGGCAATCCCTGGCGTAGTTAAAATTTGCGACAGTAAAAAATTATTTTTTGAAAAATTTACTTTATAAAAGGCAATCCCTGGCGCAATTAAAATTTGCGACAGTAGACAATTATTTTTTGAAAAATTTACTGTAGAAAAGGCAATCCCTGGCGGAATTAAAATTTGCGACCGTAAAAAATTATTTTTTCAAAAATTTACTATAGAAAAGGCAATCCCTGGCGTATTTAAAATTTGCGACAGTTAAAAATTATTTTTTGAATAATTTACTATAGAATAGGCAATCCCTGGCGCAATTAAAATTTGCGACAGTAAAAAATTAATTTTTGAAAAATTTACTATAGAAAAGGCAATCCCTGGCGTATTTAAAATTTGCGACAGTATAAAATTATTTTTTGAAAAATTTACTATAGAAAAGGCAATACCTGGCGAAATTAAAATTTGCGACAGTATAAAATTATTTATTTGAAAAATTTACTGTAGGAAAGGCAATCCCTGGCGCAATTAAAATTTGCGACGGTAAAAAATTATTTTTTGAAAAATTTACTTTATAAAAGGCAATCCCTGGCGCAATTAAAATTTGCGACAGTAGACAATTATTTTTTGAAAAATTTACTGTAGAAAGGGCAATCCCTGGCGGAATTAAAATTTGCGACAGTATAAAATTATTTTTTGAAAAATTTACTATAGAAAAGGCAATCCCTGGCGTAATTAAAATTTGCGACAGTAGAAAATTATTTTTTGAAAAATTTACTATAGAAAAGGCAATCCCTGGCGTAATTAAAATTTGAGACAGTAAAAAATTAATTTTTGAAAAATTTACTATAGAAAAGGCAATCCCTGGCGTGTTTAAAATTTGCGACAGTAAAAAATTATTTTTTGAAAAATTTACTATAGAAAAGGCAATCCCTGGCGAAATTAAAATTTGCGACAGCAAAAAATTAATTTGTGAAAAATTTACTGTAGAAGAGGCAATCCCTGGCGTATTTAAAATTTGCGACAGTATAAAATTAATTTTTGAAAAATTTACTATAGAAAAGGCAATCCCCGGCGTAATTAAAATTTGCGACAGTATAAAATTATTTTTTGAATAATTTACTATAGAAAAGGCAATCCCTGGCGTAATTAAAATTTTCGACAGTAAAAAATTAATTTTTGCAAAATTTACTATAGAAAATGCAAGCCCTGGCGCAATTAAAATTTGCGAGAGTAGAAAATTATTTTTTGAAAAATTTACTGTAGAAAAGGCAGTCCCTGGCGCAATTAAAATTTGCGACAGTAAAAAATTATTTTTTGAAAAATTTACTATAGAAAAGGCAATCCCTGGCGCAATTAAAATTTGCGACAGTAAAAAATTATTTTTTTAAAAATTTACTATAGAAAAGGCAATCCCTGGCGCAATTAAAATTTGCGACAGTAAAAAATTATTTTTTGAATAATTTACTATAGAAAAGGCAATCCCTGGCGCAATTAAAATTTGCGACAGTAGAAAATTATTTTTTGAAAAATTTACTGTAGAAAAGGCAATCCCTTGCGCAATTAAAATTTGCGACAGTAAAAAATAATTTTTTGAAAAATTTACTATAGAAAAGGCAATCCCTGGCGTATTTAAAATTTGCGACAGTAAAAAATTATTTTTTGAAAAATTTACTGTAGAAAAGGCAATCCCTGGCGCAATTAAAATTTGCGACGGTAGAAAATTATTTTTTGAAAAATTTACTATAGAAAAGGCAATCCCTGTCGCAATTAAAATTTTCGACAGTAAAAAATTAATTTTTGAAAAATTTACTATAGAAAAGGCAATCCCTGGCGTATTTAAAATTTACGACAGAAAAAATTATTTTTTGAAAAATTTATTATAGAAAAGGCAATCCCTGGCGCAATTAAAATTTGCGACAGTAAAAAATTATTTATTTGAAAAATTTACTGTAGGAAAGGAAATCCCTGGCGCAATTAAAATTTGCGACAGTAAAAAATTATTTTTTGAAAAATTTACTATAGAAAAGGCAATCCCTGGCGTAATTAAAATTTGCGACAGTAAAAAATTATTTTTTGAAAAATTTACTGTAGAAAAGGCAATCCCTGGCGTAATTAAAATTTTCGAAGTAGAAAATTATTTTTTGAAAAAATTAGTATAGAAAAGGTAATCCCTGGCGTAATTAAAATTTGCGACAGTAAAAAATTAATTTTTGAAAAATTTACTATAGAAAAGGCAATCCCTGGCGTATTTAAAATATGCGACAGTAAAAAATTATTTTTTGAAAAATTTACTATAGAAAAGGCTATCCCTGGCGCAATTAAAATTTGCGACAGTAAAAAATTATTTTTTGAAAAATTTACTGTAGAAATGGCAATCCCTGGCGCAATTAAAATTTGCGACAGTAAAAAATTATTTATTTGAAAAATTTACTGTAGGAAAGGCAATCCCTGGCGCAATTAAAATTTGCGACAGTAAAAAATTATTTTTTGAAAAATTTACTATAGAAAAGGCAATCCCTGGCGTAATTAAAATTTGCGACAGTAAAAAATAATTTTTTGAAAAATTTACTGTAGAAAAGGCAATCCCTGGCGTAATTAAAATTTTCGACAGTAGAAAATTTTTTTTTGAAAAATTTACTATAGAAAAGGCAATCCCTGGCGTAATTAAAATTTGCGACAGTAAAAAATTAATTTTTGAAAAATTTACTATAGAAAGGGCAATCCTTGGCGTATTTAAAATTTGCGACAGTAAAAAATTATTTTTTGAAAAATTTACTATAGAAAAGGCAATCCCTGGCGAAATTATAATTTGCGACAGCAAAAAATGAATTTTTGAAAAATTTACTATAGAAAAAGCAATCCCTGGCGTATTTAAAATTTTGCGACAGTATAAAATTATTTTTTGAAAAATTTACTATAGAAAAGGCAATCCCTGGCGTAATTAAAATTTGCGACAGTAGAAAATTATTTTTTGAATAATTTACTATAGAAAAGGCAATCCCTGTCGCAATTAAAATTTTCGACAGTATAAATTTAATTTTTGAAAAATTTACTATAGAAAAGGCAATCCCTGGCGTATTTAAAATTTGCGACAGTAAAAAATTATTTTTTGAAAAATTTACTGTAGAAATGGCAATCCCTGGCGCAATTAAAATTTGCGACAGTAAAAAATTATTTATTTGAAAAATTTACTGTAGGAAAGGCAATCCCTGGCGCAATTAAAATTTGCGACAGTAAAAAATTATTTTTTGAAAAATTTACTATAGAAAAGGCAATCCCTGGCGTAATTAAAATTTGCGACAGTAAAAAATTATTTTTTGAAAAATTTACTGTAGAAAAGGCAATCCCTGGCGTAATTAAAATTTTCGACAGTAGAAAATTTTTTTTTGAAAAATTTACTATAGAAAAGGCAATCCCTGGCGTAATTAAAATTTGCGACAGTAAAAAATTAATTTTTGAAAAATTTACTATAGAAAAGGCAATCCTTGGCGTATTTAAAATTTGCGACAGTAAAAAATTATTTTTTGAAAAATTTACTATAGAAAAGGCAATCCCTGGCGAAATTATAATTTGCGACAGCAAAAAATTAATTTTTGAAAAATTTACTATAGAAAAAGCAATCCCTGGCGTATTTAAAATTTTGCGACAGTATAAAATTATTTTTTGAAAAATTTACTATAGAAAAGGCAATCCCTGGCGCAATTAAAATTTGCGACAGTAAAAAATTATTTATTTGAAAAATTTACTGTAGGAAAGGCAATCCCTGGCGCAATTAAAATTTGCGACATTAAAAAATTAATTTTTGAAAAATTTACTATAGAAAAAGCAATCCCTGGCGTATTTAAAATTTTGCGACAGTATAAAATTATTTTTTGAAAAATTTACTATAGAAAAGGCAATCCCTGGCGTAATTAAAATTTGCGACAGTAAAAAATAATTTATTTGAAAAATTTACTGTAGGAAAGGCAATCCCTGGCGCAATTAAAATTTGCGACAGTAAAAAATTATTTTTTGAAAAATTTACGATAGAAATGGCAATCCCTGGCGTAATTAAAATTTGCGACAGTAAAAAAATATTTTTTGAAAAAGTTACTGTAGAAAAGGCAATCCCTGGCGCAATTAAAATTTGCGACAGTAAAAAATTATTTTTTAAAAATTTACTATAGAAAAGGCAATCCCTGGCGCAATTAAAATTTGCGACAGTAAAAAATTATTTTTTGAATAATTTACTATAGAAAAGGCAATCCCTGCCGCAATTAAAATTTGCGACAGTAGAAAATTATTTTTTGAAAAATTTACTGTAGAAAAGGCAATCCCTTGCGCAATTAAAATTTGCGACAGTAAAAAATTATTTTTTGAAAAATTTACTATAGAAAAGGCAATCCCTGGCGTATTTAAAATTTGCGACAGTAAAAAATTATTTTTTGCAAAATTTACTATAGAAAATGCAATCCCTGGCGCAATTAAAATTTGCGAGAGTAGAAAATTATTTTTTGAAAAATTTACTGTAGAAAAGGCAATCCCTGGCGCAATTAAAATTTGCGACAGTAAAAAATTATTTTTTGAAAAATTTACTATAGAAAAGGCAATCCCTGGCGTAATTAAAATTTGCGACAGTAAAAAATTATATTTTGAAAAATTTACTGTAGAAAAGGCAATCCCTGGCGTGATTAAAATTTGCGACAGTAGAAAATTATTTTTTGAAAAATTTACTATAGAAAAGGCAATCCCTGGCGTAATTAAAATTTGAGACAGTAAAAAATTAATTTTTGAAAAATTTACTATAGAAAAGGCAATCCCTGGCGTATTTAAAATTTGCGACAGTAAAAAATTATTTTTTGAAAAATTTACTATAGAAAAGGCAATCCCTGGCGAAATTAAAATTTGCGACAGCAAAAAATTAATTTGTGAAAAATTTACTGTAGAAGAGGCAATCCCTGGCGTATTTAAAATTTGCGACAGTATAAAATTAATTTTTGAAAAATTTACTATAGAAAAGGCAATCCCCGGCGTAATTAAAATTTGCGACAATATAAAATTATTTTTTGAATAATTTACTATAGAAAAGGCAATCCCTGGCGTAATTAAAATTTTCGACAGTAAAAAATTAATTTTTGCAAAATTTACTATAGAAAATGCAATCCCTGGCGCAATTAAAATTTGCGAGAGTAGAAAATTATTTTTTGAAAAATTTACTGTAGAAAAGGCAATCCCTGGCGCAATTAAAATTTGCGACAGTAAAAAAATTATTTTTTGAAAAATTTACTATAGAAAAGGCAATCCCTGGCGCAATTAAAATTTGCGACAGTAAAAAATTATTTTTTTAAAAATTTTCTATAGAAAAGGCAATCCCTGGCGCAATTAAAATTTGCGACAGTAAAAAATTATTTTTTGAATAATTTACTATAGAAAAGGCAATCCCTGGCGCAATTAAAATTTGCGACAGTAGAAAATTATTTTTTGAAAAATTTACTGTAGAAAAGGCAATTCCTTGCGCAATTAAAATTTGCGACAGTAAAAAATTATTTTTTGAAAAATTTACTATAGAAAAGTCAATCCCTGGCGTATTTAAAATTTGCGACAGTAAAAAATTATTTTTTGAAAAATTTACTGTAGAAAAGGCAATCCCTGGCGCAATTAAAATTTGCGACGGTAGAAAATTATTTTTTGAAAAATTTACTATAGAAAAGGCAATCCCTGTCGCAATGAAAATTTTCGACAGTAAAAAATTAATTTTTGAAAAATTTACTATAGAAAAGGCAATCCCTGGCGCAATTAAAATTTGCGACAGTAGAAAATTATTTTTTGAAAAATTTACTGTAGAAAAGGCAATCCCTTGCGCAATTAAAATTTGCGACAGTAAAAAATAATTTTTTGAAAAATTTACTATAGAAAAGGCAATCCCTGGCGTATTTAAAATTTGCGACAGTAAAAAATTATTTTTTGAAAAATTTACTGTAGAAAAGGCAATCCCTGGCGCAATAAAAATTTGCGACGGTAGAAAATTATTTTTTGAAAAATTTACTATAGAAAAGGCAATCCCTGTCGCAATTAAAATTTTCGACAGTAAAAAATTAATTTTTGAAAAATTTACTATAGAAAAGGCAATCCCTGGCGTATTTAAAATTTACGACAGAAAAAATTATTTTTTGAAAAATTTATTATAGAAAAGGCAATCCCTGGCACAATTAAAATTTGCGACAGTAAAAAATTATTTATTTGAAAAATTTACTGTAGGAAAGGCAATCCCTGGCGCAATTAAAATTTGCGACAGTAAAAAATTATTTTTTGAAAAATTTACTATAGAAAAGGCAATCCCTGGCGTAATTAAAATTTGCGACAGTAAAAAATTATTTTTTGAAAAATTTACTGTAGAAAAGGCAATCCCTGGCGTAATTAAAATTTTCGACAGTAGAAAATTATTTTTTGAAAAATTTAGTATAGAAAAGGTAATCCCTGGCGTAATTAAAATTTGCGACAGTAAAAAATTAATTTTTGAAAAATTTACTATAGAAAAGGCAATCCCTGGCGTATTTAAAATATGCGACAGTAAAAAATTATTTTTTGAAAAATTTACTATAGAAAATGCAATCCCTGGCGCAATTAAAATTTGCGAGAGTAGAAAATTATTTTTTGAAAAATTTACTGTAGAAAAGGCAATCCCTGGCGCAATTAAAATTTGCGACAGTAAAAAATTATTTTTTGAAAAATTTACTATAGAAAAGGCAATCCCTGGCGTAATTAAAATTTGCGACAGTAAAAAATTATATTTTGAAAAATTTACTGTAGAAAAGGCAATCCCTGGCGTGATTAAAATTTGCGACAGTAAAAAATTATTTTTTGAATAATTTACTATAGAAAAGGCAATCCCTGGCGCAATTAAAATTTGCGACAGTAGAAAATTATTTTTTGAAAAATTTACTGTAGAAAAGGCAATCCCTTGCGCAATTAAAATTTGCGACAGTAAAAAATTATTTTTTGAAAAATTTACTATAGAAAAGGCAATCCCTGGCGTATTTAAAATTTGCGACAGTAAAAAATTATTTTTTGCAAAATTTACTATAGAAAATGCAATCCCTGGCGCAATTAAAATTTGCGAGAGTAGAAAATTATTTTTTGAAAAATTTACTGTAGAAAAGGCAATCCCTGGCGCAATTAAAATTTGCGACAGTAAAAAATTATTTTTTGAAAAATTTACTATAGAAAAGGCAATCCCTGGCGTAATTAAAATTTGCGACAGTAAAAAATTATATTTTGAAAAATTTACTGTAGAAAAGGCAATCCCTGGCGTGATTAAAATTTGCGACAGTAGAAAATTATTTTTTGAAAAATTTACTATAGAAAAGGCAATCCCTGGCGTAATTAAAATTTGAGACAGTAGAAAATTAATTTTTGAAAAATTTACTATAGAAAAGGCAATCCCTGGCGTATTTAAAATTTGCGACAGTAAAAAATTATTTTTTGAAAAATTTACTATAGAAAAGGCAATCCCTGGCGAAATTAAAATTTGCGACAGCAAAAAATTAATTTGTGAAAAATTTACTGTAGAAGAGGCAATCCCTGGCGTATTTAAAATTTGCGACAGTATAAAATTAATTTTTGAAAAATTTACTATAGAAAAGGCAATCCCCGGCGTAATTAAAATTTGCGACAATATAAAATTATTTTTTGAATAATTTACTATAGAAAAGGCAATCCCTGGCGTAATTAAAATTTTCGACAGTAAAAAATTAATTTTTGCAAAATTTACTATAGAAAATGCAATCCCTGGCGCAATTAAAATTTGCGAGAGTAGAAAATTATTTTTGAAAAATTTACTGTAGAAAAGGCAATCCCTGGCGCAATTAAAATTTGCGACAGTAAAAAATTATTTTTTGAAAAATTTACTATAGAAAAGGCAATCCCTGGCGCAATTAAAATTTGCGACAGTAAAAAATTATTTTTTTAAAAATTTTCTATAGAAAAGGCAATCCCTGGCGCAATTAAAATTTGCGACAGTAAAAAATTATTTTTTGAATAATTTACTATAGAAAAGGCAATCCCTGGCGCAATTAAAATTTGCGACAGTAGAAAATTATTTTTTGAAAAATTTACTGTAGAAAAGGCAATCCCTTGCGCAATTAAAATTTGCGACAGTAAAAAATTATTTTTTGAAAAATTTACTATAGAAAAGTCAATCCCTGGCGTATTTAAAATTTGCGACAGTAAAAAATTATTTTTTGAAAAATTTACTGTAGAAAAGGCAATCCCTGGCGCAATTAAAATTTGCGACGGTAGAAAATTATTTTTTGAAAAATTTACTATAGAAAAGGCAATCCCTGTCGCAATGAAAATTTTCGACAGTAAAAAATTAATTTTTGAAAAAATTTACTATAGAAAAGGCAATCCCTGGCGCAATTAAAATTTGCGACAGTAGAAAATTATTTTTTGAAAAATTTACTGTAGAAAAGGCAATCCCTTGCGCAATTAAAATTTGCGACAGTAAAAAATAATTTTTTGAAAAATTTACTATAGAAAAGGCAATCCCTGGCGTATTTAAAATTTGCGACAGTAAAAAATTATTTTTTGAAAAATTTACTGTAGAAAAGGCAATCCCTGGCGCAATAAAAATTTGCGACGGTAGAAAATTATTTTTTGAAAAAATTTACTATAGAAAAGGCAATCCCTGTCGCAATTAAAATTTTCGACAGTAAAAAATTAATTTTTGAAAAATTTACTATAGAAAAGGCAATCCCTGGCGTATTTAAAATTTACGACAGAAAAAATTATTTTTTGAAAAATTTATTATAGAAAAGGCAATCCCTGGCACAATTAAAATTTGCGACAGTAAAAAATTATTTATTTGAAAAAATTACTGTAGGAAAGGCAATCCCTGGCGCAATTAAAATTTGCGACAGTAAAAAATTATTTTTTGAAAAATTTACTATAGAAAAGGCAATCCCTGGCGTAATTAAAATTTGCGACAGTAAAAAATTATTTTTTGAAAAATTTACTGTAGAAAAGGCAATCCCTGGCGTAATTAAAATTTTCGACAGTAGAAAATTATTTTTTGAAAAATTTAGTATAGAAAAGGTAATCCCTGGCGTAATTAAAATTTGCGACAGTAAAAAATTAATTTTTGAAAAATTTACTATAGAAAAGGCAATCCCTGGCGTATTTAAAATATGCGACAGTAAAAAATTATTTTTTGAAAAATTTACTATAGAAAAGGCAATCCCTGGCGCAATTAAAATTTGCGACGGTAGAAAATTATTTTTTGAATAATTTACTATAGAAAAGGCAATCCCTGTCGCAATTAAAATTTTCGACAGTAAAAAATTAATTTTTGAAAAATTTACTATAGAAAAGGCAATCCCTGGCGTATTTAAATTTTGCGACAGTAAAAAATTATTTTTTGAAAAATTTACTGTAGAAATGGCAATCCCTGGCGCAATTAAAATTTGCGACAGTAAAAAATTATTTATTTGAAAAATTTACTGTAGGAAAGGCAATCCCTGGCGCAATTAAAATTTGCGACAGTAAAAAATTATTTTTTGAAAAATTTACTATAGAAAAGGCAATCCCTGGCGTAATTAAAATTTGCGACAGTAAAAAATTATTTTTGAAAAATTTACTGTAGAAAAGGCAATCCCTGGCGTAATTAAAATTTTCGACAGTAGAAAATTTTTTTTTGAAAAATTTACTATAGAAAAGGCAATCCCTGGCGTAATTAAAATTTGCGACAGTAAAAAATTAATTTTTGAAAAATTTACTATAGAAAAGGCAATCCCTGGCGTATTTAAAATTTGCGACAGTAAAAAATTATTTTTTGAAAAATTTACTATAGAAAAGGCAATCCCTGGCGAAATTATAATTTGCGACAGCAAAAAATTAATTTGTGAAAAATTTACTGTAGAAGAGGCAATCCCTGGCGTAATTAAAATTTGCGACAGTAAAAAATTATTTTTTGAAAAATTTACTATAAGAAAAGGCAATCCCTGGCGTAATTAAAATTTGCGACAGCAAAAAATTATTTTTTGAAAAATTTACTGTAGAAAAGGCAATCCCTGGCGCAATTAAAATTTGCGACAGTAGAAAATTATTTCTTGAAAAATTTACTGTAGAAAAGGAAATCCCTGGCGCAATTAAAATTTGCGACAGTAGAAAATTATTTTTTGAAAAATTTACTGTAGAAAAGTCAATCCCTGGCGCAATTAAAATTTGCGACAGTAAAAAATTATTTTTTGAAAAATTTACTATAGAAAAGGCAATCCCTGGCGCAATTAAAATTTGCGACAGTAAAAAATTATTTTTTGAAAAATTTACTATAGAAAAGGCAATCCCTGGCGTAATTAAAATTTGCGACAGTAAAAAATTATATTTTGAAAAATTTACTGTAGAAAAGGCAATCCCTGGCGTGATTAAAATTTGCGACAGTAGAAAATTATTTTTTGAAAAATTTACTATAGAAAAGGCAATCCCTGGCGTAATTAAAATTTGAGACAGTAAAAAATTAATTTTGAAAAATTTACTATAGAAAAGGCAATCCCTGGCGTATTTAAAATTTGCGACAGTAAAAAATTATTTTTTGAAAAATTTACTATAGAAAAGGCAATCCCTGGCGAAATTAAAATTTGCGACAGCAAAAAATTAATTTGTGAAAAATTTACTGTAGAAGAGGCAATCCCTGGCGTATTTAAAATTTGCGACAGTATAAAATTAATTTTGAAAAATTTACTATAGAAAAGGCAATCCCCGGCGTAATTAAAATTTGCGACAATATAAAATTATTTTTTGAATAATTTACTATAGAAAAGGCAATCCCTGGCGTAATTAAAATCTTCGACAGTAAAAAATTAATTTTTGCAAAATTTACTATAGAAAATGCAATCCCTGGCGCAATTAAAATTTGCGAGAGTAGAAAATTATTTTTTGAAAAATTTACTGTAGAAAAGGCAATCCCTGGCGCAATTAAAATTTGCGACAGTAAAAAATTATTTTTTGAAAAATTTACTATAGAAAAGGCAATCCCTGGCGCAATTAAAATTTGCGACAGTAAAAAATTATTTTTTTAAAAATTTTCTATAGAAAAGGCAATCCCTGGCGCAATTAAAATTTGCGACAGTAAAAAATTATTTTTTGAATAATTTACTATAGAAAAGGCAATCCCTGGCGCAATTAAAATTTGCGACAGTAGAAAATTATTTTTTGAAAAATTTACTGTAGAAAAGGCAATTCCTTGCGCAATTAAAATTTGCGACAGTAAAAAATTATTTTTTGAAA
>CAWVNZ010000346.1:0-57473 GCA_963930735.1 Dioctria linearis
AATCGATATAAATATTACAGGGCACACGTTAAACCAAAGAAAAAGTACCAAAGCACAGATAAACCGAAAATAAAAACTAATAGTACACTAACCCGAACAAAATGAACTATTAGACAAAAAAACTTTCATTTCAGGAAACGATGAAGACATACATACTACTGATACTAACTGTAATCGTAACAACAATGCTGCCAATGGACAAGACACAGGAAATACACCTGAACGACCTAAACAACAATAACGGCTACCTGACAATGAACATAGAGAACGTTATGGTATTACAGACTTATCAACCCAAACTCGACCCAATTTATAATAACATTAACCAAAGTCTCATTTTATTGGAAGCTAAAATAGATAATATATAACCACATTTCATAGAAAAAAGAGCACTCATGAACAGACTAGGTACAAGTCTCAACTATTTAGTTAACAATGGATCTCGCAGACGAAGTTCAGATAAAAAACAAGTTAGATAAACTATTCGAGTACAATGTTGAGTTAAACCAGTAATAAGCAGGTCCTTATAAATAAAGAATTATCCGACCAAATTCAAAACACAACTTCCCACATCAGAAATCAACAATGTACAATAGAAAACTACTTGAACCCTTTTAAGAAAGAACTGAAAGGTAGAGTAATAACTCTAGAACAGCAAATTAAATTAATACAATATATTGTTGCGAAATCCTTAGATTTCCCGCGATGAAGACAAAAGCCTGCTAAAGTCCTACGCGTGAACTATGACGCTTATGAAGGAAACAAAGCAGTGCGTCAGAGCGGGTACCCACAAATCTAAGAGATGGCGCGGCTGCCCCCAATGCTGCGAATTCTGGCCCCACTTACGTGGCAGCACACATTTTTTCCCCTGATGACCACACACCATTAGGAGGAGAGGGAGCTCCTTCTAAGGATTTATCAAAAAGTCTAGTAGTGATCTTGAAGGCGACAGCATCCACGTTTTTTTCAGTTGATTAAAAAGTTGTCTAAATTTTTTTTTTTTGAAGTTTAAAAAAAAATGTAATAATTTTGTTGTTAAATTAAGGCACATATTTTTTATTTTGCATTAAACCAGTTTATATCAGACAAAAAGTCTGTACTGTATTACCTCATAAAGGAGCAAAATTGGTGGAATGTACCCAAGAATCGGGACTGGTCATCGAATGGAATCCTCGAATCCAGCTTCTAAGACGATCGGTTTTCAGATAAGTAGCAACAGTCGTAAATCCGATTCTATTTATTTTTCATCTTCTCTATAAGATTTTTATATTTATTCCCCAAATTTTGTATTGAACATTATAACTCCAAGGTTATTTCCTCCGTTTTTAGTCGGGTCTCGATTCGTGGGCACTTTTCTGAAAGAATACATAAGAACCTCAGCCGCCCTTTGCTTACGGCTAGATATAATTGGAAGATTAATCGACAATTAATGCGTTCCTAAATAAGTGGCAGGCACACAAGGAGTCACGCCTTTACGCATTCACGGACTGTTCACGTTCAACAACAAAATTTATTGGGATCTTATGTAAGTTTTTGCGATTCGATAACTAAATGTAAAAAAGCGGGGCGCAGGAGGGCGCTTGTTTTTTGTTAAGCTAATTATTTCCTACCAAAGCACATGTATATTTGTATCCTATCCTGGAATTCTCGTGAATGATAGGAGCGTTTTACATATAGTACTACATATGTGCAACTGTCTCTTATATTATTCTCCGCGAAATAAACAGCAAACATTATACACAGCACAGGTGAGACTCGAGTAGAAAGAAAAGAAAAGCTTTGTCGAAAAATTCCTACATACCTGTTTAAGTCCTGGTTATTCTGAATTTCTAATTTGAGTTATAAACGCAACATCGGTGAATTCAGCTTTACGTGTTTGACAGGAAAAGTAACATCAAGAAGGCGGTGGATGTGATAGAACAACCTCAACAACCTTTTACGTCCATAGTAACGTTTCAGGGGTCGAATTCCGCTTTCATAGGGGATTTCAGTATTGCAATTTAACCTACACCCCCGGAGGTAAACAAACTTTGAGAGTTCACAGCTGGTACATTTGTTTTGTATTTGTTGCACGGCTGACAACTGACAACCCATCAGCAGATACCAGACTTCTCGCTAGATGGAGGAACATTTCTCTCGTCGGTTTCCGAAACTCCTCTAGTCCACCTTTTTATTCTCAAATTGTCAAAATAACTACTGGAAAACTTCATGTGCACCCGTCGTATTCTAGTACATTTCATAATTTGAGCAAATTCAATCTCACAATTACATGGTAAAGCTCTCGTTTTCCTGTACACACGGGAACTTCTACCGAAGACACGAATAGGAATATCCCACGAAAATTCTGGGAGCGCTTTGGATCTACAGCTTAAACGTAGTGGAAATAAATCACAAACACGATCGAGTCGACAAATGACGGACAGGTGGGGTACATAGTCCAGGCTGTGTATTGGAAAGGTGATTTGTATAGGAATACCCACTTAGATTGTTCCCTCGTTACCTTTCGGCCGGGGCAATTTATATTACAACAATAAAATAATCGTTACAGTATGTACCAGATCAATCACGACATGATACTCCTTAGAAGCCATGTTTTCTGGAAAATTAGGGATACGCACAAAAAATATCTTAGGTAAAGAAGAACTAGAACTAATTACAAATACCGATAGTCTCAAGGAAATACAGATGGCAGTAACTACTTACCGAGATCAAATAATAATCGTCGTACTTATTCCGTAGTTTGCTGAGACAATTACTCGAAGGTCTTAATTGAGCCACTCCCAGACTGCCAAAATAAATCCAAACTCCTAAAAGACAAAGAAATTCTGGTAAATGACAAAAATGTAGCATATGAATTTCCAGTAAAACATAATCTAAAGAAAAAGCTTTTAGAAATAAACGATAATTGTATTATAAATATTACGAGCTCAAAGGAAGCTTATCGCACTAGGACAATTACAAATATTGTAGAGGTAAAGGGGAAATAACAACAGGCGTTATAATAACGAAAACCTATGGGAAACTATAATAAAACAAAATTGTAATAATATAAATATTAAATTGAGCGGCACATACTTACTAAAATTCCAAAATTGTAATTCAAAAATGAATAATAAAGCGTTTGAAAATTTTGAAAATGTATACATACACATTCTTTCAAACGGGTAAATTATCAAACTTAAGTGAAATATAATCCGCCAACTGCAATTTTCCTAAAAGCTCGTAGAGCAAAGAAGGTAATGTAGTTATAAATGTAAGTTAGTCGAATTGTTATCATATTCCGGCACGGCCGCGAAATAATTAAGAAAAGAAATTGTTCTTATAAAAGTAAAGTTGGAGAAGTGAAGAAATCAAATTCAATAAAATAAAGTTAAATAGTTTCAATTAATTGTTTTTAAGCAATATAAATTTTCGGTAGTACAAAAGGAAACCCTATAAACTCAAATTTAGCGATTCACAGTTTAATATATAAAAGGGAGACAAATTAATTGGCGAGAGGAAAAACAATAATGAAACTTAACTAGATACGGAACCTGTACTCTACCTGTTTAGACAAAAGCCTTTTTTTGCCCTGGTATTGTCAAACTGTTGCACCTTGACTTTGTGTTGAAGGTATACTCGATGCTTGTATCGATATACCAATGATAAGCAGATCTGTTCACAAAAAGGTTGCCTGAAAAATTAAGTGGTTAGGAAATAAACAAAAAGCACGCGAGCTCTACTGCGGTTGGAATAATAACTGATAAACTTTATTCTATATCTACGTTATTTAAATCAAAAATTACTTGCTAGAACAATAAAAATTCAAATAACATTTGTCGGAGGTGAAAGTAATAATTTGAGGAAATCTACTTCACTCAGAATTCCCACATTATTCTGTTTCAGTCAGCGATTCTTATCGGGTGTTGATATCATATTTCGTCTGGCTGAAATTATCGTGGGAATACTGGAATAATGAATTTTGCGACTATACAAAGTAAGGTAACTCAATATTTTTAACTACTAAGCAAAAATTATTTGAAATTCTGAATTATCAGAAAATAAAATTATGAGAAAAATATATTTAAGTAGTTTCGCTATGAAAGTACCAGACCACTTTTTCCATACAAAAAGTGTCCGGTTAATTCCAACTATTTTGGTGGTTCTGGACCAGAGCTTTTATCTAGAACTCTCACCCACAGATGGCTCTACCATCGCATAGGTGGTTTGACTCCATACTAAATGTGGGTTGGTGTCTTGATTGTGCTGGTTTATGTCTTCAATGCACCATTGAGTCTTGACTGGCTAACGTCTTAGATACACGATTGAGTCTTGACTTGCTTATGTATGGCTTGAATGTGTCATTTGCTCTTGACTGCCCCCAGCGGCATTAGCCGGTACTACCAACCTGCTCCGGTACTACAGTTTTCTTGGATAGATATGTGGTGCTCCTACATGAACGATTGTTTATTATGATTTTTCTTGAGCGGCTAAATGTAGGCTTTTGATTTTGAACTAATATTAGTAATAATTAAAGTTAACACTAGGAAATTTTTGTTCATGCCAATGGATTCTAGATCGTTGGGGTGGGAGTATTAGGGGGGATAAAATTTTTATCAGAAATGCTTTACGTGCTCTGGTTTTCGAGATATCAGCGATTTTACCTTTTCAGATATAGTTAATATTATTAATAATTGAAGCTACCTAGGATAGTGTTGTTCCTGCCAATAGATTCTAGAAGGTCTTAGTGGGGATGTTGGTTAGAGTGGAATGAAATTTTTGTTTGAACTTTTCTACGGGCTATGGTTTTCGAGATATTAGCGATTTTACCTTTTTAGATATAGTTAATATTACTAATAATTCAAGTTTTTTTGCTCATGGGGGTGCTGTGCCTAAATGTAGGCTTTTTTTCTTGAGCGCCTAAATGTAGGCTTTTGGTTTTGAACTAATGTTAGTAATAATTGAAGTTAATAGTAGGAAATTGTTGTTTATGCCAATGGATTCTAGATGGCTGGTTGGTGAGGGGGAATTATGATAGGATATGGAGGGGGAATGAAATTTTCATCAGAAATCCTCTACGTTTTCGAGACATTAGCGTATTAATAATGCAAGTTATATTTGTTCATGCCAATGGATTCTAGGTGGTGTGGGGTGCGAGGAGGGATGAAATTTTCATCAGAAATCTTCTACGAGCGATGGTTTTCGTGGTATAAGCGATTTGGTTTTGAATTAATATTAGTAATAATTAAAGTTGATACTAGGATATTTTTCTTCATACTAATCGATTCTACATGGTGGAGGGTGTTATCAATGTTACTAATAATTCAAGCTACCCTGGGGAGTTGTAGATATCAGCATGATGTTGCCTTGGATTTGCTTTTTTCTTACTTAAATACTTCTTAGCGAGGAATTTGTAGATATCAAAAGTTCTGGATCACTTTCTATGGGGGTTCTGGGGCAGTGGGCTTCTGGGTATCAAATACTAAAATATGTTTACCAAACATTAGGCATGCTTCCTTGTTTATGATGTAATTTGATATCACCGCTGTAACCAAATTCGCATTAAGCTTAATGGTTCATATACACCTGTGTAAACTTCCTACTTACAAATTCGAATTTAAGCTGAATGAGTCTTGCACACCTGTATAAACAAATCCGCACAGGTGAATCAGATTCGCATGAAGTAAACCACGAGACGTTCCTATAAAAGCGCAAGCAAGCTATTAGGAGCCTTTCGTCATTTTTAGTGAGTCCAAGTGATAGTTTAAAACTTACAAAAAATAAAATGACAACCCGCAAGTAAATAAAAGTTCTGCAATAGTTGACAACTTGCGGAAGGATGTGTTGAAGTGTTTGAAAGAAACAAATTCAGTGAATAAAGACAGTATTGTTAAAAAGTGCAATAGAAACATTCATAACTTTACAGTTGCATTTCGGGAGTGTAATAAGAGTGATAGGAAACGGCATTTCGAGAGCTGTTTCGAGCGAATTAAAGCATTGAGAGCGCTATTGACAGCTCCCCGTCGAGGTGGAGTAATCACTCGCGTAAGAAGAAATGATTTTGTAAAGTGGGAGGAAATAAAGACAGTGTTTGCAGACAGAAATCGACAGGGCGTTATTGTAAATGTGAAACATATCGATCCGCAGATATTTACGCAGGATGCAGCTAAATTATTTCCCCGCCGCATTAAGAATACATTAAAACGTTATTTTAATATTAAAGTTTCTACAACGTTTTGCGGTGAAATTATTAAAGAAACTGGTGACAATGAAATTATAAAAGACATTAAATATTTCCAATTGAGAACTGCTCCAATCAGTGTGGAGGATAATTTAGAGGAGTGGTTTAAATCAAACATTTTGGATCCAGTAAACCCTCAGCTGGAAGAATTCCAGAAAAAACCAGTGGCAGGGTACTGCGCTCTATAATACATCTAGCAGTTCACATCAACAAGTTTGAACAGCTCCGAGGATCTTCGTATATAACCCTACCAAAGAAAATTGCTTTAAAGCAAGCTTGCGTTAATGTAAAGAATAATGATGAAGCTTGCTTCGCGTGGGCCATAACATCAGCGCTTTATCCTCATCATATCGACATTATTCAACCGTGCTAACCTTAACTGGAATAATATATGTCCCATGACGCTTAACCAGATTAAACAATTTTAAGGACAGAACAATTTGTTAATAAACGTATTCATCCTAGAGAACGAGCGTTCCTTCACCACTGTTCCAGTTAGATATACAGAGCACAAGGTGGAGCAACATGTAAATATACTTATGATACTAGACAGCTATGATAATGGGCAGGATAAAGATCATGTGGATGAAGATGATGAAAATGATGCCAGCAGATATCATTTCTGCTGAATTAAAGATCTTTCCCGACTCATATCAACACAAATTTCGAAACATAATACATAGTAGAAAGTATATATGCGACAGACGTTTGCTGTACTTTTACTCTGCTGAAAAATTAGCATCACACAGTCCTGAATGCGTGAAATAAAATGATTGCAGAATTATGGTTCCATCAGATGAAAAGAAATGGCTAGAATACAAAAATTATAACCATAAGAATGAAGTACCATTTTGTGTGTATGCAGATCTTAAGTAAGTATTGAAGCCGATTCAGGCAAACGATCAAAATACACAGCGAATCCAGAAATATGAAGTTCACAGTATAGGATTCTATTTCCACTGCAAACATGCTGTAAAGCTCTCATATTACAGAGCATATCGAGGGAAGAGTTGCTAACAATGGTTTGCATTAGAATTACAAAAGCTTGCATCCATAGCTGTACAGGAATAGCTGAATATCGGACCAATGCAGCGTGGTAAATGGCGCAGTCGGTAGGATACACATCGCGAGTTATTTTCCTGTGCATTTTAATGCTTTAATGTGAAACCAAAAACGTTCATATAAATCGTGAAGATTCGATTTATTAGTGTGAAACTTCAAAAAAAGATTTTAGTTATTTTTGTGCACTTATCGGATTGTCCGAAAATATTGAAATACTCTAGAAAGATCTAGATTTACAACAGTGAAATCGGCAACCAACACTACGAAAGTTTAATTAAAGTACGCCGAGCAAAGGTATCAAGAAAATGTATGAGGAATTCATTATCAACGGAACGTAGCCAGATTTATTACGAAAGCTAAGGTTTAAATCGAAAGCTATTACCAACCACTGGATAAGGGAAACTTCATCTAAAAAAAATCTAGACGGAAGTAAATATACTTAATACGAAGGATCAAGTTTGCGTTCAAATTTAGTGCGAACCACTGGATAAGAAGAACATCATCTGAAGAAATTTATGCTACAAGAAGTATAAATTCTAAGGTTAGAAATTACATTTTGCTTTCAATTTCTTTTTTATTTTAGTTTATCTTAGATTTCACTATACTTTAATTAATCTACAAATGTGATTGAAAAAAATATTGGAAAAAAATAAATTCTGAAAGTAGTTAAATTTTAAATGTGAATTTAAATTTTTATCTTATATTAGATTTCATATTATTTTAATTGATACGTTTATCTATAAAAATGATTGAAAAAAAAATATTGAAAACAAAAATCCTGAAAATTGTGATAAATGTGTTAAACAAGTTTACGAAATGAGTGATTTAGTGAAAAACCAGAATTTTTTTACTTCCTCTCTTGATAAAAAATCCAAATATATATATAATATAGATAATACGATACAAAAAAATCATAATGGTCAGAAATTAATATTATGAAAGACTTCAATCCAACTAATTTGCTTGAACAAATTGCAAACGTCCCCAATCCATCTACGTTATCAGAACAAATTGAGTCAGCATTAGACCGATCTAAAGAAATCTCAAATATAGTTACCAATTTTTTCACCACTTCTCATCAAAACGCAAACGTGCTTTCACTCACCATCGAGCCCCTCAAATATCTATCAAAACTGCCTGAATTTAGTGGCGATTTAGAGATCTTCAAAACTTCATCGATTTAATCGATAAAATTCATCCCACATTGAAGAAATATGATGAATTATCGCAAAATATATTCTCAGATCATATAAAATGCAAATTAAAAGGAAAAGCTTGGAAGTAATAGAAATTAACGCTCACATAACTTCTTGGACTGACATTAAAAATACTTTAATACAAAACTTCGGTGACAGACTTACAGCACTGACCCTATTTGATGAACTAAGAGCAGTTAAGTTTACAACAAGCAGCCCAGATTTTTATAATGAAGTGAAAACATTACTCAGGAGACTGAATGTTGAAACGACACAAGCCGCAGAAGATGAAGAAGAAATAAATAGTATTATCGAGGCAAATAAATACGCCGCATTAACGATATTTAAAAATAACATGCCAGAACCTATGCGTTCTATTCTTCACTGCAGGAATCCTACCAGCTTAGAAGGAAGTGTGGACGTACTTTACATATGCGGATATGCATTTTATAACTCTTCTCAAAAAGTACAAAACAACCAATTAAACAAACCCCTTGGTTACAGAGAAACAAATAGAAATTTCAATCAAAACATTAGGCAGAATCAGAGCTTCAATAGCCATCCAACGAACTACCTTCCTAATCATAACAGAAATAATTCTTACAGACTAATTTCTTACGAACAGCCAAGACCTTCGCCACGCCAACCTTTCTTCCAACGAAATTTTAATTCACATCGTCAACAGAGTAATAACACTCACAAAAATAATCATCCAAATTTTAGCAATGTCAGACCCAATAATAATCATAATTTTAACAGCTATTATCGATTTGAAAACAGTACACAAAATAACACAAATAACAATGTTAATAGGCCAGAACCTATGAATGTTGATTTAGTGTGTGTGGCAAACAGATCAGACTACCCTATATAGTCGTTAAATCTGAAACTGTTCCTTTAAGAGTTATTATAGATATCAACCCATTCCATAATCAACCCTAACCTTTGTCATTGGAAATGGAGACGCACCAATGAAAAACCCCTTAAATTAAAAACTTTAAACCGCTTTGTGGAAATTAACGAAATTGTTAATATACCACTATTCGAAGAGATTGGTAACACCTCAGACAAAGTTGAATACTTGGTCTACAAATTTCATGACCAATTCGATGGTCTAATCAGTAATAATATACTTCTTCATATAGGAGCCATTGTCGATTATAAAAATAAAATATTAATATCAGGAACAAAAACTGTTGAATTAAACTTCGATATAAGGAATGATATAGATAAAAATATATCACAGAATAAGGAATATGAGGAAACCTGTCCGTATCGCAGAAGGAAGGACTAGGCTTTATCAAAGAACAACGACTTAAAGACAATTCGTTGGTCGTAGAAGAGGGAATTTACAATATAGATAATTTTCAAATTCGCGCAAAAGTTAGAAAATTAAAAAATCAAAGAACCAAATTAGAAATTTCTCAACCATTGGAGACAGAGAATGTCGACCAACATAATTTTAATATTATCGAGGAAAGGGATAAAATACTGTTATGGATCAATTGAGAATTGACCATTTGAATCCAGAAGAACAAAATGCACTTCTAAATGTAGTAAAAAGATTCACTGACATTTTCTACAATGAGAACTCAGATCTCACTTTCACCAATGTTATAAAACATGGAATACGCACAGTCAGTAACATTCCTATTCAATGTAAAACTTATCGCTATCCTTATGTACATTAGGAAGAAGTCGACAACCAAACCCAAGAGATGTTGCAAAAAAATATTATTCGTCACAGCAACTCCCCATACTCCGCACCGATCTGGATTGCACCTTAGAAGGCAGATGCCAGCGGTAAAACGAAGTGGAGACTTGTAATCGACTACCGTAAACTCAATGAGGTAACCGTTGATGACAAATACCACATGCCTATAATGCAGATGAAATTTTAGAGAAATTGGAGAATGGTCAATACTTAACGACAGTTGATTTGTCGAAGGCATTTTACCAAATCGAAATCGATCAGCAAGACGTACACAAAACTTCATTCAGTCTCGAAAACGGCCACAAAGAAGTTCTGCGTATGCCATTTGAATTAAAAACAGCCCCCTCCATATTCCAAAGATTAATGAATCATGTCTTAAAAGAATTCATTAATAAAATAGCTCTAGTATATCTAGACGACATTACAATCTTTTCAACATCTCTTCAAGAACATATCGACTCTTTAAAGAAGATTTTTAATAGATTGAGAGAAGTAAACTTAAAAGTCCAAATAGACAAATCAGAATTCCTAAAGAAGAAAACTGAGTTTCTAGGACATAAGTCACCCCAGAAGGTATCAAACCCAATCCGAGCAAAGTGAAATGCGTAAGAAATTTTCCGATACCAAAAAATAGTAAGAAAATTAAGCAATTCATAGGACTGACGAGATATTACCGAAAATTTATAAAAGGTTATTCTCAGATCCCGAAACCAATGACTTATTATTTTAAAAAGGACACCAAGATAAATCTCACTGACCCTGAATATCAGCAAAGCTTTGCAACCCTAAAAACACTTCTGATAAATCATCCCATTGTGCGATATCCAAATTTTAATAAAGTTTTTACCCTTACTACAGACGGCAGTCAATATGCACTGGGTGCCGTATTTCACAGGTAAGCCATCCTGTATGTTATGCGAGTCGTACTTTAAACGATCATGAAATCAATTATAGTACAATTAAAAAAGAATTATTGGCAATCGTGTGGGTCACGAAATATTTCCGCCCATATCTTTTCGCGCGAAATTTCATAGTAGAAACTGATCACAAACCATTAACTTGGTTATTTTCTATTAAGGAATCGAACTCCAAGCTTATTAGATGGTGGTTAAAACTATCTGAATTCGATTATGAAATCAGATAAAAAAGGGTACGAAAAGTAGCAATGCAGATACATTATCATGTATAGAAACATCAGAAGGCAACGTAATAATAGAAGACCCTACAATACCCAATAGCAATTCAGCACTAAATGTGTTCAAAACTCAATTTATAATCAATAAGTCAAATGCGGGATCCCTAAAAATAAAAAAAAATAAAAATATTTGGTAAAAACCGTACTGCCATACACATGACATTTTTATTAAAATATGTATTAAAAAACCATTTCAACCCAAATGGACTGAATGCAATCTATACTACAGACGATGATTTCTTTCATACTATTGAAACCACATTTAGCCAAAACTGTTGAGGCAATCGTAAATTCAAATTAATACGCTGTCTTACATGCTCAGAGGACGTGACTGACGAAGAGAAATTGGCAAATTTAATAGAAAAGGAACATCTGAAAAACAATCATAGACCAAGTTTTAAAAGAATGAAAACTATGTTACTATAACCCACAATTAAATCAACGCATAACGCAATTTATAAATAATTGTGATATATGCAACATAGAAAAATATTCCAGAAAGCCATCGAAACCTTTGCTGAAATTTACTGTAACACCTCAGAGCCCAAGAGAAATACTACATGCAGATGTATTCTACACTTTAGAAGAATCCTTATTTTTTACCGTGATAGACAAATTTTCAAATTTTTTAGGAAGAACTTGGACAGAATTCAAGCGAGCGCTTTTGTACTATTTTAGCCAGTTCGGCGATGTCAAAAAAATTGTAGTGGATAATGAATTAGGCTTCAAAGCGCTACCTCTTAGAGAATTCCTGGCCAATCGAAGTATTGAAATACATTTTACATCTAACAGTAATCATACGTCAAATGCCGACATCCAGCGATTGCATAATACCTTCAACGAGCACATCCGACTCCTAAAACATGATGAAATAAACAATCAAGGAACAGTAGAGGAGAAAATTCTAAAGATCATAGGATTTTACAACAACACCATACACTCAACCACTAACAAAAGACCTATTGACTTTATCAATGGAAAAATACACCGCAAAGAGTATAAGGAAATTTACGATAAAACCTTAGAGAAAAAATAAAAGGTGATTGAAAAAATTAGTCAGAATAGAAAAAAATCCCGCTGGAAGATGGTCAGAATTTTATAAAGGAAATTAGAGGAGGTAAGAACCACTCAAAATATAAGAAAATCAAAACAGAAAAGCGGACCAAGACCACGTTGAAGACGTCGATAATCGATATAAATATTACAGGGCACACGTTAAACCAAAGAAAAAGTACCAAAGCACAGATAAACCGAAAATAAAAACTAATAGTACACTAACCCGAACAAAATGAACTATTAGAAAAAAAAAACTTTCATTTCAGGAAACGATGAAGACATACATACTACTGATACTAACTGTAATCGTAACAACAATGCTGCCAATGGACAAGACACATGAAATACACCTGAGAACGACCTAAACAACAATAACGGCTACCTGACAATGAACATAGAGAACGTTATGGTATTAAAGACTTATCAAACCCAAACTCGACCCAATTTATAATAACATTAACCAAAGTCTCATTTTATTGGAAGCTAAAATAGATAATATATAACCACATTTCAAAGAAAAAAGAGCACTCATGAACAGACTAGGTACAAGTCTCAACTATTTAGTTAACAATGGACCTCGCCGACGAAGTTCAGATAAAAAACAAGTTAGATAAACTATTCGAGTACAATGTTGAGTTAAACCAGTAATAAGCAGGTCCTTATAAATAAAGAATTATCCGACCAAATTCAAAACACAACTTCCAACATCAGAAATCAACAATGTACAATAGAAAACTACTTGAACCCTTTTAAGAAAGAACTGAAAGGTAGAGTAATAACTCTAGAACAGCAAATTAAATTAATACAATATATTGTTGCGAAATCCTTAGATTTCCCGCGATGAAGACAAAAGCCTGCTAAAGTCCTACGCGTGAACTATGACGCTTATGAAGGAAACAAAGCAGTGCGTCAGAGCGGGGACCCACAAATCTAAGAGATGGCGCGGCTGCCCCCAATGCTGCGATTTCTGGCCCCACTTACGTGGCAGCACACATTTTTTTCCCCTGATGACCACACACCATTAGGAGGAGAGGGAGCTCCTTCTAAGGATTTATCAAAAAGTCTAGTAGTGATCTTGAAGGCGACAGCATCCACGATTTTTTTCAGTTGATTAAAAAGTTGTCTAAATTTTTTTTTTGAAGTTTAAAAAAAAATGTAATAATTTTGTTATCTCGTGTTAAATTAAGGCACATATTTTTTTATTTTGCATTAAACCAGTTTATATCAGACAAAAAGTCTGTACTGTATTACCTCATAAAGGAGCAAAATTGGAGGAATGTACCCAAGAATCGGGACTGGTTATCGAACGGAATCCTCGAATCCAGCTTCTAAGACGATCGGTTTTCAGATAAGTAGCAACAGTCATAAATCTGATTCTATTTATTTTTCATCTTCTCTATAAGATTTTTATATTTATTCCCCAATTTTTTTATTGAACATTATAACTCCAAGGTTATTTCCTACCGGTTTTAATTTAATTGTCGGGTCTCGGTTCGTGGGCACTTTTCTGAAAGAACAAATAATAATCTCAGCCGACCTTTGCTTACGGCTAGATATAATTGGAAGATTAATCGACAATTAATGCGTTCCTGAATAAGTGGCAGTCACACAAGCAGTCACGCCTTTACGCATTCACGAACTGTTCACGTTCAACAACAAAATTTATTGGGATCTTATGTAAGTTTTTGCGATTCGATAGCTAAATGTAAAAACGCGGTGCGCAAGAGGGCGTTTGTTTTTTGTTAAGCTAATTATTTCCTACAAAAGCACATGCATATTTGTATCCTATCCTGGAATTCTCGTGAATGATAGGAGCGCTTTAGATATAGTACTACATATGTGCACCTGTCTCTTATATTATTCTCCGCGAAATAAACAGCAAACATTATACACAGCACAGGTGAGACTCGAGTAGAAAGAAAAGAAAATCTTTGTCGAAAAACTCCTACATACCTGTTTAAGCCCTGGTTATTCTGAATTTCTAATTTGAGTTATAAACGCAACATCGGTGAATTCAGCTTTCCGTGTTTGGCAGGAAACGTAACATCAAGAAGGCGGTGGGTGTGATAGAACAACCTCAACAACCTTTTACGTCCATAGTAGCGTTTCAGGGTCGAATTCCACTTTCATAGGGGATTTCAGTGTTGCAATTTAACCTACACGCCCGGAGGTAAACAAACTTTGAGAGTTCACAGCTGGTATATTTGTTTTGTATTTGTTGCACGGCTGACAACTGACAACCCATCAGCAGATACCAGACTTCTCGCTAGATGGACGAACAGTTCTCTCGTCGGTTTCCGAAACTCCTCTAGTCCACCTTTTTATTCTCAAATTGTCAAAATAACTACTGGAAAACTTCATGTCCACCCGTCGCATTCTAGTACATTTCATAATTTGAGCAAATTCAATCTCACAATTACATGTTAAAGCTCTCGTTTTCCTGTACACACGGGAACTTCTACCGACGACACGAATAGGAATATCCCACGAAAATTCTGGGAGCGCTTTGGATCTACAGCTTAAACGTAGTGGAAATAAATCACAAACAAGATCGAGTCGACAAATGACGGACAGGTGAGGTACATAGTCCAGACTGTGCATTGGAAAGGCGATGTATATAGGAATACCCACTTATATTGCTCCCTCGTTACCCCTCGGCCAGGGCAATTTTTATTAGAACAGTCTGTGGCAACTGAGTAGACGTGTTTAGTTTCGCTCTGATTTTCAGTTAAGTTTTAGCCAGATTTTTAATTTATTAACTCGTTTTTTGTTCTGATCCTTCTGTTTAGTGTTTTCTGTTTTTCTTTTCCGTGCTTGAATCTGTAAAGTTTTTATACGTGAGGTGATACTGATCTGTTTCAATTTTTCTGTCTGAAATTTCTGTATTGAATTTTTATACAATGGCTGGAAGACAAACCGCCAAAAACACGAACTCTTCAGGTACTCACAAAGACATTAAGAGAACAAATTCAGCCAGTTCAAGTCCGGCAATCACTCGCAGTTGGTCTACTGGTGCTATTCATCAAAGCGACGACAGCCCTTTGCCCCCTCAAAATTTGAACTCTCAGCTTAATATTGCAGTTGGGGAACTTGAGAAACGGGTGATGACAAGATTGGATGATCGTCTGCATCTCTTAGAGGAGAAAATCTCGGAAATTGTTGATGCTGCAGTCGATGGCGTGAAATCCAAATTACTTACTATCCAACAAAAGTATGACGATCTAGCACTTCGTGTTTGAACGCTTGAGGACAAATATGAGGAGTTAATCCATAAACAGAGGTTATCTGATGCAATAATTAGAGGTATCCCGATAAGTAATAACGACAATCCAATAAAGATCTTGAAAAACATCTGTAAAAAAGTTAGTAACAATCTCTCCCCTTATACATATGTTTTCGTTCGAATAGACCTGCGCGTGAGGTTAGCAGCAGCACTTCTAAAAAGCCAACTCGTGATCCAATTATTGCTAAGTTTTCCTGTGTAAGTGAGCAACGTGCATTTATCTCCGCATTTAAACAAAATAACGGACTAAAGCTGATGGATATTGAGCGCTTTGCTTCACAAAACTCTATATATATTAATGAAAGCCTCACACCCAAAAATCAGGAAATTTTGCGGGAAGCTCTAAGTCAGCGGAAGCAGGGACTATTGCATTCAGTTTTCATTCGTGGTGGTTTCGTTTACCTCAAGCGTGGAGAAAACGATCGACCCTCCAGACTGAAAACGTGCGACGCGCTGAGATTGAACACTAACGATAATTTAATACGTGCTACTTGCTGAGGTTGGAGTGTTTTAATATGATCTAATGGTAGCTATTAATAATGTCATATTTTTCTCTTCTCTACTTTTTCTTTTTTGCTTACGCTTTCATAATTTCCGCAACCGGTCTAAATCTATATGTCTTTATAGTTCTCTATTACCCTTAAATTTACAGGTTAATCATTTCTCTATTTCTTGTCACATCGAAAATGTTGTCAGCGTTCTTTTGGTATGATTCTTGTCGCCTTACAGTGACTATGGTATTGCTCTGCCCCTTGAATGTGTTACTTGCACCTGGTATGTTAGTAACTCATTTTCGATATGAGTAATATGTATTCTCTGGACATGGTGGGAACAATGTTGAAGGTTCTTTGTAGTCGGGCATCATCATTAGAAATAAAATTGGTGAAATTCAGCAAATGCTCCTGGGGTCAAATGTGCATGCTATTTTGGTCAACGATACGTGGTTACGGGAACATATTCTCTCCTCTTCAGTTAGCTTACAAGGGTATAATCTATTCCGCAATGATCGGAAGCATAGAGTTGGTGGTGGCGCAGCAATATACATAAGAGATTGCTATGCGGCAAAGATTGTAGGGGCTTCAGAGATACCCGGTATAGAATTTCTTTTGTTGGAGGTTAACTTGGCTGCTATTAAATCTATAATTGTCGCTGTATATTGTCTACCGGGAAATTTTAATGCTAGCAATTTTTTTAACTCGTAGTTATCAGCATGTTATTTTGGGTGGTGATTTTAATGTCGATATTCTTCGTCATTGTGCTTCGTCTACTGAATTTTTAACCCAAACTACTAATCTTTACCTAACCGTTGTAAACAACGGCCTTCCAACTTTTTTTAATACGTCTAGTTCCTCCCTTCTTGACTTATTTTTGACAACATATCCAGAGCGAGTCTGTTTTCATAGCCAGCTTAGCCCTCCCAGTATTTTCGATCACGACATACTTTTATTAAGCTACATGATACCCTTAAGACCTCCAGAGGCCGAGGTGATCCAATTTTGGGACTATAAAAATATTAATCTGCGAGATGTTGCTATCGAGTGTGATTCTTTAGATTAGTCTGCCCGATGTTATACTTCCTCAACAGACGAACAAGCAAATATTCTGAACAGTCGAATAAAATATTTGTATTAGAGGCATGTTCCGCTGAAAAGAAAACGCATTTTGGCCACTAGATGTCCATGGTTTTCTGCTGAAATATCTACTCTCATTATTGAGAGAGAGTATCTCGATCGGTTCCATCGTCCTGCTAAAACTAGTTGCAGCAGGCAATTGTACAGACTGGCTCGAAATCGAGTTACTGCGGAAATTCGAAGGTCAAAGCGTTTGTATTTTACATCGAAACTGAACACCAACTTGTCCCCAAGGATACTGTGGAAAAATTTTAAGAGGGCCGGCAATAGTGGAAAGGAGTTTGGTCCTGTGCGCGAATTCAACCCGGATAACTTAAATTCACTTCCGTTCGCCTAGCTCAAGCTCAAGCAGATTTCTCTTATGACTCTTCTCCTTTAACTGAACACGAAATAACTTTCCCTTTCCGTTGTGTTGATCCTAGTGTGGTGTTAAGGACTTTCCATGCGATACTATCAGATGCGGTGGGAGTGGATGAAGTTTCTCCGCGATTCATTAAAATTGTTCTACCTTTCATTATGAGACATTTATTACATGTCTTTAATTCCTGCCTGACCTTCTCAACTTTTCCACGCTTATGGAGGACTGCCACGGTGCTGGCACTTCCAAAAAAGATATCTCCGAAGGATATGAATTACCTGTGGCCGATTAGCATTTTGTGTTTAGTTTTCTAAAGTTTTAGAAAAGTTGATGGCCCCGCAGATACAGGAGTACTTGGAGGATACGAACTTTCTCTCTGAGTGGCAGTCCGGTTTCCGCACTCACCATAGCTGTGAATCAGCTGTACTAAAAGTGACCAATGATATACGATGTTCACTTGATAAGGATCACATTAGCGTTCTTGTGCTCTTGGATTTTTCGAAGGCATTCGACAGTATTAGTCATCATATGCTTTTCGATAAGTTGTCTTCAAATGTTGGCTTTTGATCTTCTGCTGTTCAGCTAATCCGGAAATACCCAACTGATAGGTGGCAGCAAGTTAAGGTGGAAAATATTTTATCTGGTCTTCTACCGCTCTATTGCGGAGTTCCTAAGGGATCAGTCCTTGGACCTCTTTTGTTCGGTATATTTATTAACGACCTACTGGAAGTTATAAAGGATGCAAAAATTCATATGTATTCTGACGATGTTCAGATATACCTAGATAGGCCTATTGGGCTAATAGAGGACTGCTTTGCTCGCTTAAATGACGACCTCAAAAATATACACAAATGGTCAGTAAACAATCAGCTTAAGTTGAATCCATCAAAATCACAATATATGATAGTCCACAATAATAGTCTTCATACTGATGAACTTCCAGCAGCTGAGCTCAACGGAACTAATCTTACATTAGTGAATAGAGTTAGACATCTAGGCATAATTATCAACTCCAATATGAAGTGCTGTGATCATGTTAATGCTTCTATACGTAAGATTTAATATGGACTTCGGCAGCTTGGCTGTCGGCCGATATATTAAGCAAAGAAATGCGACTACGGCTTGCTAAAATTCTTCTTTTGCCACACTTCACGTTTGGTAGCTTAGTGTTTCCTAAGCTTGACAGCACATGTAGACATAAGCTTGAAGTTGCCTTCAACGACTGCATCAGATTTATCTTTGCTCTACGCAGATTCGACCATGTGTCGCCCTATAAATTACAGCTTCTTGGTTGCTCACTGTCCACGTATCTCAACCTAAAAGCGCTTTACTTTTTATTTAATTTACTGCGCACGAGCACCTCAAAATACTTGCTTGATAATATTCAGTTCTTTCAATCAGCCAGGAATCGAAATTTGGTCATGCCACTGTTTCGCAGAGTAATCTTTGAGGATTCTTACTATGTTCAGATCTTTCGTTTATGGAATAACTTACCATCTAATATTCAAAACGCCGGTTGCTTCGGTATATTCAAGGGTTTACTAAGGTGCCATTTTTCTATTTGGGCTGCTGCCCAGTGACCTAAGCTCCCTGAACGCTGGCAACAATTACGATGTTTGGTTCTTTCATTCTTTTATTGTTTGTTTAAAAATTTAACAATTATTTTTATTGTTATTATTTGATTTATTATTATTTTTAACTTGCTTTTAATTATTGTCTTTCTTTTCTTTGCATTTATTCTATTGTGTCTTTTTTTCTCTTTTATCTTTATAACATAGCTTGTTTATTCATTTATAGTTTAACATTTAGTTTTCGTGTCTTTTTTTTTTTTGTTCTACCTTAAGTTAGTATTTTATTTATTTATTAGTATATCTTTTATTTTTGTTTTTAGTATTTTATTATTCTGTTATTAGTTAATCTTTTAATTTGCTTTTGTTTTTGATTTTTGATTTTCTTAGTATTTACCAAATAACAATGTACTAATAACAATGTACAAATATCCCTCCGATATTAATCTCAATAAGACAAATAAAAATAAAAACAAGTCTTCTTTCATTTGCAGCTTTACATTTCTTTCATTTAAAATTGTATGAATTTCTACATTTTGAGTTTTTCGTTATTAAATTTAAGGAACATTAGGTTACATAGAGATTCTCATTTCAGATTTAACACTTTATATTCATACGCTTTTGATTTTTTGTTTCCTGCGTAACAATAAATAAATAAGAAATAACCGAAGGATAATAATTTTGTCTGGTCCTTGGTGTTGAGTCTTTAGTGCTGTTTCGCATTCATATTAGTAGCAGTACTGGGAATTCAGACGGATCGCTATTTAGTATTTCTTGTCGTTAATAACATCTTTCCTGAAGCGAAAAGGTTTTCCTAATTGAATGCGTTTAGAAAATCGAGGAAACCGATCATAGAGGAAGTTTTAATTAGTTAATAAGGCATATCTGCTCTCAACAAAATCGTACCTAATTCTTTAGTTCGAGTTGTGTCCTATTTTTTTTTTTATATACATATTACATTTTTTTTACAAATAATTTAGTTTCATCTGATTTAGAAATTAAGTAATTTTGAGTTAAGAATTCCGAATTTTGAATTTGAGTCTACAAGTTAGGCTGAATTATTGAATTATTATTATTCTTGTTATTTTCAATTGGAGCCGAAGTTTTTATTTCTGCTATACAAAACGAAAGAACCTCGAATGGTGTTTAAATGCAAGGACAATCGAATCTGAAATTGTGACTGCGTGTCTACGCCTTTACATTTTCTTTAAATAAATAGACTGTAACAGATTATCGGTCACAGTTGCGTGAGTCTAAGTCTACTGTCCCTTATAGTAGCCCTAGACTAGGTGTAATGGATGCTGAGCAGTTGAAGGAGCTGAAAGAGGGGATGAAGGCTACAGCGGCCTCGTTGGTAGAGCGTTGTTAGCGAATTAAAGGAGGAGATAAAATCTGAGCAATCTTTCTCTATGGCAGTAAAAGAATCGGGATTAGCTGAACAAATTGACAATCTCTCAAAAAAAGTGGACGATTTAGACAAAACCCTAAACGGGACAGCATTTTTCAATCGCATGTTTGATGCCTTCTCTCCTCCGATATATACTTCATCCACAGCGGGTACTACAACATCAACAACGACGTCACTGAATACAACTACTGCTTCGTCCTCAATTCCAATCCACTCGTCATTAATTCCGACGACTCCTTCTGAAACGCCTAGCAGCATTCCTTTGTCTACTAAGCCTACAGTTTCTCCACCTAATGTCCCTATATTTTCATTAGCTCCAACTCGTACAATCGTACAATCAGCCCCTGCAAAAAGCTCCAAGTTTGAATAATCAACCTACCTGGTACTATTACACTTACCCAAGTCAACCTCCATAAAATTTCGGGTCGCGCCTTAGCTCAGAGCCTCTCCCTAATAGGCCAGTCGTTCCAGCCTGCAACCCGGCTAAACTGCGTTATCCAAACTGCAACCCGCCCCAGCTTCCTAGCACTAATATTTCTCAAAACACCCCTTTATCTACCACTCGAAATACGATTTCTATCAACTCTGGCTCTGGAACTCCCGTCTATAATATTTCTTTGACGGTACGGTGTCCTGGACAAACTATCGCATGCAATTTGAAATAGTAGCGCGGCATAACAATTGGTCAGAACAAGAAAAGGCTGCTGCCATGTCAACGCAGCTACGAGGTAATGCCCTGTCCGTATTGAGTGTTTTTCATCCGGGACACCAAAGTCAATACAATGAATTGGTTGGAATATTGGAGCAAAGATTTGGCGTGGACTCTTATTCGAGTGAAGTACAGTTTTGCGGAAGAACTCAAGGCATAAGGGAGAGCTTTCCCAACTTTGTACTGGAGCTGCAGAGATTAGCAACGACTGCGTTTCCTTCCTGTCCTCCATATGTTGTCGATAGGATGGCGGCTCTGCGATTCCTGGAGGGACTTCGTGAAGATGAGTTGAGCACATTGGTCAAAGTTCGAGGGCCCAAAACCTTTCATGAAACTGTTAGAGCCGCCCAGGAGTTAGCTCCCAGCGCAGGCACTTCGAGATACTCCAGAGCACATCTAGCACAAGCACAGCCTCCTCAATATAATTACGGACGATGTAAAAGATACGCAAGAAATACTCGGCTTTTCGCAGAACTGGACTGTCAAAGATCTTTCGGCGTACCTAGTACTAACACAATTTCGAATCCACCTGGGCTTTTTGATTCTTTAAGGCCAGCAACAAGTGCCGAAGTTCCTTCTGTTATCTCTCTTAACTCGGGAAACCCATCAACATCGACTCAGGGGGGCGCGAGTCGATGAACATCTCTTCTGCCCCTGGAAATTCTGACGACCTTGCTAAGTCCCTGGAATTAAATCTGCCATCTACTACAGAAGAAGGGCCGAGTAACAGATCTCAGGATAGTTCCCACCAAGCAAACTTAGAAGTAACAGGAGTAATTATTCATGCCGTTGGGCTATCAAAGAATAGCCTCACGATCAAAGGTCTGCTAAACGGTAAGCCTTATAACTTTATTTTAGATACTGGAGCGACCGTATCTATCGTTCATCTGTCCTTTTTAAGTCGTTCATCTCTAAAAAAATCTTCAGAAGTCGAATATTGTGATAAGAAGTGATACTGGAGATAGCATCAATGTGCTAGGAAAATTAATAGTGGATATCCACCTCAAGAAAAGTAGATTCCCACGCGCCATATTGGTCGCGAACATAGAGCCTGTGTGTATACTCGGCGTGGACTTCCTTGATTCGAACCAGTGCCACTTAGATTTCCAAAGAAACCTTCTTCAGTTCGGCCAAATGACTATTGCCTTGACCAAGCCCGATTATGGGCAACAGGGAGTTTTCCTTCCAGAGAAGGTTCTGCTAGCTGCTCGTAGCGAAACGATCGTTCCCGTAAGCTGCTATGGGGTATTGCCCGAAGACCCAAGCTTACAAGTAGCATCCAAATTTCAGTCTGAATTATCATACGGTGTAATTGTAGCCCGCATTTTAATCGATTCGAAATCTTGTCAAGTGCCAATAAGGTTAGCCAATTTGACAACAAGTGATGTTTCGTTCCCCACGATACTTTTATCGGACAGCTTGAGCCTGTTTTCATTTCAACTGCGAACATACTACAGTGTGATGCAGGGACAGACGTCCTTACAGAAATCCTCGGCGGAGTTGAGGAGGAACTGTCTAAAGACGAGAAACAAAAACTTACTGGCATACTAATGGACTATAGAGATATCTTCAAGCATTACGAAACATCGGATTGATACAGCGGAGGCGAATCCTTTTAGAATACCACCTCGTAGAGTCCCCCCTAGCAAAAAAGACTGAAGTCGACCAACTAGTACGAGAAATGCAAGTGAACGGCATTATACAAATGTCTAACAGCCCTTGCCCTCCCAGTAGACCTAGTTAAAAAGAAAGATGGAACAACTAGATTTGTGTTGACTACAGGCGGCTTAATGAAATAACTAAGAAAGATTCTTATCCACTTCCTCGAATATACGACACCCTGACTTCATTCGCAGGATCCACATGGTTTTCGATGCTTGACCTGCAGAGCGGGTATTGGTAAGTAGAAATGAACCCAGAAGACAGGGGAAAAACAGCGGTTCGTGCTGCCAATGACTTGTGGCAATTTAATGTAATGCCGTTCGGCCTCTGTAATGTACCAGCTACATTTGAACGTGTGATGGATGGTGTTTTTCGAAGCTTAGGTGCAGATACGGCCTTTGTGTACTTAGACGACATAATCGTCCATGGCCATAGCTACGACGACCACCTTGTTAACCTGACGAAAGTGTTCGACAGATTACGTGACGTCAATCTTAAGTTAAGCCCAAAGAAATGTCACCTTCTTCGTCGATAAGTTAAATATTTGGGACACGTGGTCTCCGTAGGAAGCAATTAGCTCTTGACCGGCCCAAAGAACAAGAGGGATATTCGAAGTTTTCTTGGCCTCGCTTCCTATTACAGGAGGTTTGCGCACAATTTATCTACCATCACGAAACCTAGAACGGAGTTGACAGAGGAGAAAAGAAAATTCGGATGGGGAATAGATCAGCAAGAAGCTTTTAATGATCTAAAATCTCGTTCAAGCTCTCCACATATCCAGGCATTCCTTCAACTCGAAGGCGAATTTATTTTGGATAGAGATGCTAGTCAAACCGGGCTTGGAGCCGTGCTTAGCCATGTTCAAAACGGTACGGAGAACGCGCTTGAATATTATAGCAAGACACTCAGTAATTCTGAGAAAAACTATTGCGTGCCTCGAAGGGAACTGCTAGCTGTAGTACGAGCGACGAGTCACTTCCACCATTACATTTTTGTTCGAGCATTCAGAATTCGCTCTGACCATGCTTCTCTCCGCTGGCTGCTGAATTTTAAAGAACCAGACGGGCAATTAGCAATATGGTTGGAGAGATTACAGCAGTACCATTTTACGATGGAACACCGGGCTGGTACTATACATCTTAACGCGGATGGTCTCTCTAGACGCCCCTGTCAGGAATGCAACCACTACGAGAAAAAAGAGCAAAAGGAGCGAGGAGGTACAGTAAATCTTATATCTTCGGAAGTACTAATAGATTTGGCCGCTGAGCAAGATAAGGACCTTGTTCTAAAAGTAGTAAAGTCCTGGATAGTAAAAAATCAAAAGCCTTCAAGAGAACAAATACACCCTGAAAGTCCAAGCTTGAAAGTCTACTGGGCAAAATGACAATTATTACGCATAGTAAATAACGTTCTCCATATTACGTGGCATGGTTATGAACAGTTACTTTTGAAAGTAGCGCCAACAAGCGACGTCAGTTAGATCCTCCATGATTTTCACAATAAACCAGAAGGCGTTACTTTGGCATTCGCAAAACAACAGAGAAAATAAAAGAGCGCTGGTTTTGGCCAACTCTGCAAACAGACGTTGAAATATGGTGCGCAAAATATTACATTTGTCATGTTAAGAGAGGTCCCTCTAGAAAAACGCGCGGAGAACTTCAAATCTATAACGTAGGGGCCCTATTCGAGAGAATAGCGATTGACGTTTTAGGACCACTAACTAAAACCGAAAGAGGCAATAAGTACGTCGTTAGTGTAATGGACTATTTTACAAAGTGGCCAGAAGCGTTCGCAGCTCCCTAGCGGATGGCTTAATTGAAAATGTCCTTTTCAGATTAAGTATGCCTTTTCAGTTGCACTCGGGCCACGGGCGAAATTTCGAATCAGAAATCTTTCAAAAGTACTACAACGCTTCGGAATCGCAAAGACTCGAACTACTGCTCTCCATCCTCAATCGGATATAATGGTAGATCGTTTCAATCCGACTCTACTTGAATACCCTTCAAAGTTTGTCAATAGCAACCAGTCGAATTGGGATCATTTCCTCCCACTAGCCCTTCTAGCTTACCGTTCCGATGTACATGATAGCACCAAACTCACGCCTTTGCTTCTCAATTTTTGCCGTGAACTAAGGTTTCTCCCTGATATCACTTACGGCCCTGTGCCCAGATCTTCATCGACTTCCATAGGAAAAGCGGGGAAATATTCTGAGGAATTAGTACAATCACTCGGAATAATACACCACCAAGTTTAAAAAAACCTAACCTTCTCTTCTCAGCATATAAAAAATCAATATAATCTTAGATCCCACCCTATCAAGTTTGCAGAATGCGAAGAGGTGTGGATATATAACCCGAAACGACGGAAAGGAAAGAGCCCCAAACTTCAGCGGAACTGGGAGGGCCCCAGTACGGTATTATCTCGCTTAAATGATATCCTCTGTAGAGTGGAGTTCCCCGGTGGTAAAACAAGTAAAATACTTCACGTAGACAGATTGGCCAAATTTCTGTCTGGGAATAACGCCGTTAATGATACATTCCACGCTAGTGTAGACACATACAGAAATGAAATTAGTGAAATTGCACCCTGGCTAAAATATTCAAAAAATGTTGCCCGAATTTGCTCGCTAAATGTGGCTTCGAGCGAGGGAAAGGTCTTGGGAAAAATTTACAAGGAACAGCAAAGCCTGTTTCTGTGAAATATCGGCCGTCACGCACGGGCTTCGGGTCAAACAGCCAGATTAGTTGAATTCGTTGTGTACCCTATAACCAATGCACCTACGTGTTGCGCTGATTTTATTATTAAAAAAAATGGGGTCGGACACTGGTCTTAGTTGAATTGGTTGTGCACCTGCGTGTGTAATGGTGACTGTAAAATAAAAAAAAAACTTAATTGAAAAATGTTTCTCATTCAGCAGCACTGCCCTAAGTCATCTCCTGGTACTCATTATTGCATACAGCCAATACTTATACTAACTTCAGAGTTTAAGACGGGTGATGGCTTACGATTGACAAGTGAGTTGTCACCACGTGTATCTAGCGGAGGCCCACACTTCCGAGGTTACATAAAGGAAACCGCGCAAAATTTATGCCGGACAATTCCATGCCCGCAGCCCGCTTATCTTTGACAAGCGAGTTGTCACCACCTGTAGCTAGCGGAAGCCCACACTTACGAGGTTACAGAAAGGAAACCATCCAAAATAGATGCCGGAGAGTTCCATGTCCACAGTCCCTTAATATTTGACAAGCGAGTTGTTACCACATGTAGCTAGCGGAAGACCACACTTCCGAGATTACATAAAGGAAACCACGCGAACCAGAATCAGTATAAAATTGGACGACGTCATCAGAGAACCACCACGATGACATGTGTGCACCTGGGATAGCACAAAATAAAAAAGGGCCGCGTGGATGGGACTATTTTTGTTTGCCACTAATCGGATAGTCACTCCGATAACGTGCGTGCACGTAGGGTCTTACCGAATGTAACCTGAGCTAGATACACCACTGTTCTGGATGGAACAAGCTAATCCTAAAATGAAATACTTAACCTATCTTTCGCTACAGTGTAAACATTACCACTAAATCTGGGCATGCTATGGTTTCCACCGGGGACCATTGCAAACGTAAAAGTACATGGAAACATGTGAGTGGCTATGGGTGACACAGGCCGGTGAACCAACTCTGTAAATCCCGGCGGAGTAGAGTCCGCCATATTCACCGCAATACTAAATAGAGACTAATAATAAAATGAAAAGAATTGAAGCCTTAATGTAAATAAATTGTTAGAGAGCCATAATAACCTTCTCTTTAGCAGGTAAACAATAAGTTGGGAAGTAAGATTCTTCTTCAATAAGGCAATGGCGAACCGCAGACGGAATATCCTGTTGAGGTGCAAACACAGGATATAATAAGTTTAAATCTTTTGCTCGTTTTCTTATAGAAGTTCAACATACGGCTCTCAAGTTCTTTTCTTTTCAGATACTTGGTCGGAACTTCGAGTCTGCAGAAGTGGTCCATGTTGCGGAATCCTTAAATTTCCCCGCGATGAAAACAAAAGCCTGCTAAAGTCCTACGAGTGAACTATGACGCTTATGAAGGAAACAAAGCAATGCGTCAGAGCGGGGACCCAGAAATCTAAGAGATGGCGTGGCTGCCCCCAATGCGGCGAATTCTGGCCCCACTTACATGGCAACACACATTTTTTTCCCCTGAAGATCACACACCATTAGGAGGAGAGAGAGCTCCTTCTAAGGATTTATCAAAAAGTCTAGTAGTGATCTTGAAGGCGACAGCATCCACGTTTTTTTTAGTTGATTAAAAAGTTGTCTAAATTTTTTTTTTGAAGTATAAAAAAAAAGTAATAATTTTGTTATCTCGTGTTAAATTGAAGGCACATATTTTTTTATTTTGCATTAACCCAGTTTATATCAGACAAAAAGTCTGTACTTTATTACTTCATAAAGGAGCAAAATTGGTGGAATGTACCCAAGAAACAGGACTGGTCTTCCAACGGAACCCTCGAATCCAGCTTCTAAGACAATCGGTTTTCAGATAAGTAGCAACAGTCATAAATCCGATTCTATTTATATTACATCTTCGCTGTAAGATTTTTATATTTATTCCCCAATTTTTTTATTGAACATTATAACTCCAAGGATATTTCCTACCGTTTTTAATTTAATTGTCGGGTCTCGGTTCGTGGGCACTTTCCTATAAGAATAGATAAGAACCTCAGCCGCCCTTTACGTACGGCTAGATATAATTTGAAGATTAGTCGACAATTAATGCGTTTCTGAAAAAAGTGCCAGTCGCACAAGCAGTCACGCTCTTATGCGTTCCGGGACTGTTCCCGTTCAACAACAAAATTTATTGGGATCTCATGTAAGTTTATGCGATTCGATAACTAAATGTAAAAACGCGATGCGCAGGAGGGCGTTTGTTTTTTGTTAACCTAATTATTTCCTACAAAAGCGCATGTATATTTGTATCCTATCCTGGTATTCTCGTGAATGTTAAGAGCGTTTTGGATATAGTACTACATATGTGCAACTGTATCTTGTATTATTCTCCGCGAAGTAAACAGCAAACATTGTACACAGCACAGGTGAGACTCGATTAACAAGAAAAGAAAAACTTTGTCGAAAAATTCCTACATACCTGTTTAAGTCCTGGTTAGTCTGAATTTCTAATTTGAGTTATAAACGCAACATCGGTGAATTCAGCTTTCCGTCTTTGGCAGGAAACGTAATATCAAGAAGGCGGTGGGTGTGATAGAACAACCTCAACAACCTTTTACGTCCATAGTAACTTTTCAGGGTCGAGTTCCACTTTCATAGGGGATTTAAATGTTGCAATATAACCTGAACGCCCGGAGGTAAACGAACTTTGAGAGTCCACAGCTGTCTATCTCAGCTGATACATTTGTTTTGTATTTGTTGCACGTCTGACAACTGACAATCCATCAGCAGTTACCAGACTTCTCGTTAGATGCACGAACAGTTCTCTCGTCGGTTTCCGAAAATCCTCTACTCCACCTTTTTATTCACAAATTGTCTCCAAAATAACTGCTGGAAAACATCTTCTGAACCCGCCGTATTCTACTACTTTTATAATTTGAGCAAATTCAATCTCACAATTACATGGTAAAGCTCTCGTTCTTCCTGTACACAGAGGAACTTCTAACGAAGACACGAACAGGAATGTCCCAAGACAATTCTGAGATCGCTTTAGATCTACAGCTTATCCGTGTTGGAAATAAATCACAAACACGATCGGGTCGACAAATGACGGACAAGTGGGGTACATAGTACGGGCTGCGTATTGGAAAGGTGATGTGTATAGGAATACACACTTAGAGTGCTCCCTCGTTACCTTTCGGCCGGGGAAATTTTTATTACAACAATAAAATAATCGTTACAGTATGTACCAGATCAATCACGACATGATACTCCTTAGAAGCCATGTAGATGACATAGAGCAAATTTTGTTTTCTAGAAAATTAGGTATACGCACAAAAAATATCTTAGGTAAAGAAGAACTAGAACTAATTACAAATACCGATAGTCTCAAGGAAATATAGATGGCAGTAACTACTTACCGAGATCAAATAATAATCGTCCTACTTATTCCGCAGTTTGCTGAGAAAATTACTCGAAGGTCTTAATTGAGCCACTCCCAGACTCCCAAAATAAACCCATACTCCTAAAAGACAAAAATGTAGCAAATGAATTTCCAGTAAAACATAATCTAAAGAAAAAGCTTTTAGAAATAAACGATAATTGTATTATAAATATTACGAGCTCAAAGGAAGCTTATTGCACTAAGACAATTACAAATATTGTAGAGGTAAAGGGGAAATAACAACGTGATAATAACGAAAACCTATGGGAAACTATAATAAAACAAAATTGTAATAATCTAAATATTAGATTGAACTGCACATACTTTCTAAAATTCAAAAATTGTAATATAAAAATGAATAATAAAACGTTTGAAAATTTTGAAAATGTACACATACACATTCTTTCAAACGGGTAAATTATCAAACTTAAGTGAAATATAATCCGCCAACTGAAATTTTCCTAAAAGCTCGATGCTTGTATAGATATACCAATGATAAGCAGATCTGCTCACAAAAAAGTTGCCTGAAAAATTAAGTGGTTAGGAAATAACCGAAAAGCACGCGATCTCTACTGCGGTTGGAATAATAACTGATAAACTTTATTCTATATCTACGATATTTAAATCAAAAATTACTTGCTAGAACAATAAAAATTCAAATTACATTTGTCGGAGGTGAAAGTAATAATTTGAGGAAATCCACTTCACTCAGAATACCCACATTCTTGTGTTTCAGTCAGCGATTCTTATCAGGTGTTGATATCATATTTCGTCTGGCTCAAATTATCGTGGGAATGCTGAGTGAAATGAATTTTGCGACTATACAAAGTAAGGTAACTCAATATTTTTAACTACTAAGCAAAATTATTTGAAATTATGAATTATCAGAAAATAAAATAATGAGAAAAATATATTTAAGTAGTTACGCTATGAAAGTACCAGACCACTTTTTCCATACAAAAAGTGTACGGTTAATTCCAACTATTTTGGTGGTTCTGGACCAGAGCTTTAATCTAGAACTCTCACCCACAGATGGCTCTACCATAGCATAGGTGGTTTGACTCCATACTAAATCTGGGTGGGTGTCTTAATTGTGCTGGTTTATGTCTTGGATGCACCATTGGCGAACTGATTAATATCTTCAATGCACCATTGAGTCTTGACTGGCTAACGTCTTGGATACACGATTGAGTCTTGACTTGCTTATGTATGTCTTGAATGTGTCGTTTGGTCTTGACTGCGCCTCAGCGGCATTAGCCGGTACAACCAGCCTGCTCCGGTACTACAGTTTTCTTGGATAGATATGTGGTGCTCCTACATAAACGATTTTTTATTATGATTTTTCTTGAGCGCCTAAATGTAGGCTTTTGGTTTTGAACTAATATTAGTAATAATTAAAGTTAACACTAGGAAATTTTTGTTCATGCATTGGCATGAACAACACTATCCTAAGTAGCTTCAATTATTAATAATATTAACTATATCTGAAAAGGTAAAATCGCTGATATCTCGAAAGCCAGAGCACGCAGAGGATTTCTAATAAAAATTTTATCCCCCCTAATACTTTATTAGAAATCCTCTACGTGCTCTGGTTTTCGAGATATCAGCGATTTTACCTTTTCAGATATAGTTAATATTATTAATAATTGAAGCTACTTAGGATAGTGTTGTTCATGCCAATAGATTCTAGAAAGTCTTAGTGGGGAAGCGGGTTAGAGGGGAATGAAATTTTTTTAGAAATCCTCTACGGGCTATGGTTTTATTAGCGATTTTACCTTTTTAGATATAGTTAATATTAGTAATAATTCAAGTTTTTTGCTCACGGGGGTGCTGTGCCTAAATGTAGGCTTTTTATTATGATTTTTCTTGAGCTCCTAAATGTAGGCTTTTGGTTTTGAACTAATATTAGTAATAATTAAAGTTAATAGTAGGACATTTTTGTTTATGCCACTGGATTCTATATGGCTGGTTGGTGAGGGGGTATTATTATAGGATAGGGAGAAGGGATTGAAATTTTCATCAGAAATCCTCTACGGGCTCTAGTTTTCGAGATATTAGCGTATTTATAATTCAAGTTATTTTTGTTCATGACAATGGTTTCTAGGTGGTGTGGGGTGCGAGGGGGGACGAAATTTTCATCAGAAATCTTCTACGAACTATGGTTTTCGAGATATTAGCGATTTGGTTTTGAATTAATATTAGTAATAAATAAAGTTGACACTAGGATATTTTTGTTCATATTAATTGATTCTACATGGTGGATAGTGGGAATATTAGTTGTAGGGGGACGAAATTTTCATCAGAGATCCTCTACGGGTTTTGGTTTTCGAGATATTAGAAATCTTACCTTTTCAGGTGTTATCAATTTTACTAATAATTCAAGTTACCCTGGGGTGTTATAGATATCAGCATGATGTTACCTTGGATTTGCTGTTTTCTTACTTAAATATTTCTTAGCGAGGAATTTGTAGATATCAGATATTCTGGATCACTTTCTATGGGGGTTCTGGGGCAGAAAGAAAGCTGTCATGGTTTTACGTGAGCAACTGCCATTATAGCTTAATCTCACGGCACTCCTAATGCACGGAATAGTAGACAAGCGACAATCAACGCCCTCAAAAAGCAGAATACATTATATTCTGTTTCAAGAGTACCAGTTTATGTCAGTGCATGCTTGACATTGGACTTACTGGTCGAAGCGAGACCTACCTAAAATCTCTTCCGGTCTGTGGGTCACGGCACCCGGTTGATTTAGCGCAACTCCACGCCGAGATCCAATCCTCTAAGCATACAATATTAAGCCACCACTCCTCAAATTCACGGACGCAGTATGCAATTATACAAAAGAACAAACTATTCTGTTTAGAGAAGAATGTTCGCCTAAGTCGTGCAGACTCAGAAAATCTCACTCTGCTCGCATATGGGCTACCACAACCACTACGCTGCTCCCTCAAGGGGGTCTTCCCAATGATGAGGCAAATATTGCTACTAATGCAGCACTAGTTAGGGCTCCTCATTCCCGTAGTACCAAGTTAGCAATGTCTGCTACCCAAATGGTATGGCTTCGTATAACATAATCGTACGATTATGAGTACTCCCAGTGAATCTTCATGCAGACTCTTAGACGTTACTGGTACCTCCGTTCGGGCTTAATAATATTAGCACTTAAAAAGTGACAGTAGTGGACCACGAGAAGGTTATAATCCGCCCTTTAGGCTAGGAGAGGCTTGAGACTACAGCCTGTAGTCTTATAGCATACCAAGGTACAAATACCAACCTGCATACTAGACCATATACGCGCCAGGCTACACTAGCTACAGGCACTTTCATCAGAAATCAGACGCACGGTAAACCTCAGAACAACTTAGCTTGGTGCACATATATGGCTTTTCACATCTTGTGTATTCTCTCCTGGCAGCATTGCGCTTCACTAACCCTTTGCAGCGCCGGGGGTTCTGGGGCAGTGGGATTCTGGGTATCGAATATTAAAATATGTTTACCAAATATTAGGCATGCTTCCCTGTTTAGGATGTAATTTGTTATCACCGCTGAAAACAAATTCGCATTTAAGCTGAATGGTTCATATACACCTGTGTAAACTTCCTGCTTACAAATTCGAATTTAAGCTGAATGAGTCTTGCACACCTGTATAAACAAATCCGCACAGCTGAATCAGATTCGCATGAAGTCAACAACAATACGTTCCTATAAAAGCGCAAGCAAACTATTAGGAGCCATTCGTCAGTTTTATTGAGTCCAAGTGATAGTTTAAAACTTACAACAAATAAAATGACACCCCGCAAGTAAATAAAAGTTCTGCAATAGTTAAAAACTTACGTTTTCACGATTGGTCCAACTGTACCTTACCAATCATCAATCACACACAAACAATAAGAGTTTGAACAACAAACACTTTAATTATTTATTCTTCTTTAATATATGTATAATTCTCGATAACTTGCTTTTTATTTGTTTTTCTTTAAAAATATATATATAATTCACGATAACTTGTTTTTTAAATCTTTTTCTTATAAAATCATTATTTATCACTGACCGCAATTACTTCTCGTCTCGATACAACTTTTAGAAACTTACTCACTAGAACAAACTCAGCCGACTTACTCACTAACTGCTAACTTACTTCTACCCAGCTCCAAGTTTATTACATACATCATAAAAAATTCTTATTCTACAGAAATAAACAAATTGCTGCACATCGTCATCACCTCATTAATTCACTTTGCAGTTAAACAAAAAATGAATTAATCATCATTTTCCATATTTCACTTTGAACCACTTCTGGTATCGATATGTTGTGACATTTGATCCGACTTACATTTTGCAAAGTTATTAATGCAGGTCAGATTTTTTATGTCACAACAAGTGAAATGGTGTTACATGGTTTTATGATGTTGTGATGATGACTATGTGAAGCAATACCGTAACAATATCTCCCCCTCTTAAAAAAATGTGTGTTATTCTTTGAAGAGGAATAACACACTTCACAATCTAATCATAAGGAGGTAAGGAGATTTTAGTTTTACTTACTTATCTACAGTAATTTAATTATGGGTTAAACCTCTTTTTTTTTAAAGTATTTTGAAAGTATGTATATTCTAAAAAGATTTTTATCAAGATATATGGAAGTGTTCAATGTTCTTAATAATATTTCTAAATTCGTTAGTTAATACATAGTGAAGAGTACCGATACATATATATTTTTAATTCCAATGCAATATACAGTATATTGCCTATATTTACTTATTTTCGCTAAAAGTAGTAATACTAATTAAATTTTTTCCACTCTCATTACGTTTCAATTATTTTTTTTTTTAAATAACTTACATATGACGCGTGGATCAAATAACCTGAACGTGACGGTTACGGGGTGGAGTAGTTGTTTTTCTTAGGTGGATGTTTTCATTTTTTGTGTTTACAGTGGGAACATTTAAAGAGGAAGGTGATCTTAACCGTTTAAGTTGTATGTTAATAGCATTTTCAGAGGGTAATGTTGGTGGGGGAGGGGGTTTGACTTGTTGCAATTGAGTCGCTTGTGCTTCAGTTTCCGTAATTGAGGTTGGTGACTCAACGTCCTGTAGTTCTATTTTTGTCATTATGGATGGTTTGGATTTTTTATCCAATGCCTTTTTCTCAACTTGTTGTACTAGCTCTACGGTTTTACCAGGTGTACGATCTCTTTTCCTTTTTACTAGCTTGATTACCTTAATCATCCCTATTATAGTAAATAATAAGATAGCCAAGGAGCTCAAGCTTAGCGAACTTAGTTGAATGGCTTGTGTTTTATTTCTTTCACGACGTTGGGTCTCTAAATTGTGCATTTCTCGCTCTAATTGGTCTAGGGAGTAGGTGTTCTCGTTTAGAATTTGGTTAGAGCTTTCCCCCCGTAGTAAGATAATGCGGTTGGAACTACTCGAGTTACTCAATGTTTTCAGTAAGCTCTGAATGGTTTCGTTTAAATTCAAAGTTTGGGGTTGTATGTGTTCTGGTTGTGATAATTTTATGTCATGATGATCTTCATCTTCATAAAATATCACTTGGTCGTCAATTTGAAATTGACACGGTTCATTGAGTATTAGTACTCCGTGATTGTTGAGGCTAGAGCTACGAAGTCCGCTTTTGCATGACATCGTGATCTTTTGTTGGGAAGAGAAAGAGAATAACCAGGCATTTTTTCGAGTTAATTTCACCAGAAGTTGTGGTGCATACGCTTGAGCCAAATACTCGCAATGATTCGACTCATTGAAGGGGTTAAATATGAAGTTTATTGGGCATTCCTTTACAGTTTGCCCCTTAAAAATTGCATTTAGTAAAGGCCCAACATACGTGTTTTGATGGGGATTAATTAATAACTTTTTGTATACTCGAAATTCTGTTTGTCGAAGTAATACAAATTCTTGTGTGGTTAGGTGACTAGCTAGATAGGAGTGTTCCAAATTCAGAAGTAGTGAGTGGTTGTTAGATGTCTTGATGGGGAGCAGATGTATTTGCTGAAGCTTGAAAACCGGGAGATTTAGAATAGGAAATTTAATTCTGACTACAAGGTTGCCTTTTACGACCTGTGATTTAACTTCTAGGGTTTCAGATAATAGTGCAAAATCCTTTTTTTCGCTAGGCTCTTTTGGGTTTGCCTTATAATAGGCTTCTAGAAGAGTAGATGGAGATATTAGCAAGGGGTGGATTTGATTATTTTTTACAGTTGTTATTATTTCAAGTAGTGTTTGTTGTCTTAACTCTATGTCGATAATATGCAAACTGATTGTTGTCATTACCTCTTGAATCCGTTAACGGGTACTTATCTCCTCTGTCACATTTTCGAGCAGATCGTTTACTGTTCTGACGATTTCACGTTGGTTCGACTCCAGCTTCTGTACAAACTTCTTTTGTTGTTCGTACGTTGATTTGAAAAGCGTAATCTGATGTTTTTCTAAATCTAACAGTGCCTTTGTGTCTGTTTCAAGATTGGAAATCCGGCTATATATCTACTTTTCGTTATCGCTATCCATTGTGCCAAATAGGAAATGAAAACCTTTTCCTATTCCATCGGCCAGTGATCTACTCTGACGTCGGGTTGTTGTTAGTTCCTTGATAACTGCGGCACGCTTCTTGATCACTTCTATTAGGTTGTGGATTTGACTACTCTGTTCGGTGCAAACAGTTGTATTTTTATGCTTTTCGCACAGTTGGCTTACGAGGAATCCAGTATGCTCCACCAACATGGTTTCCGTCTCAAGGTTACTTATATTGATTTGGGTAAATAGATTCCATGTGTCGTGGAAAAACAAAATCTCTGCTAAATCTTCAAACATAATACCCGGATTTGTTAGAGGCTGGACTTCGAAAGGTAGAGTTGCTCCCAAAGAAATAGATATGCTGACGCAATAGAACCCTAGTAATAGCCGTGCCATGTCTGGGGAAATATATATACATATTTTGATTTAGAATTTATTCATAGAAAGGTTTTAATCTATTATTATGGACTACGACTTTCCTGTTACCAACTTGGATTTTAGTATTCACTGAATTGAGAACTTCAATCACCTGATATGGTCCTAGCCATACCTGGGAGAGTTTGTGTTTTTTGGCTGCGTTTTTCAGTAATACTTTATCTCCGACATGGAAAGTTATTGGCCGTGAATGCTTATCATAAAGTTCTTTAGAGGGATTTTTGCTATATATAAGGTTTTTACGAGCAATGGCATATGTCTTCTGTAGTTTGTATTTCAGAAGATAATAATAACTTTGATGATTGTATACAGGTTCCTGTTCTCTTTTCAAATTGGAGGGAACATCAGCCGTGAAGCCGAATAAGCAGTCCATGGGGGTAAGTTTTCTACTATCGTGTACGTTATTTTTATATACAAAAGCTGCAGTTCTTAAAAACTGATCCCAAGTATTTGGATTCTCATCTAGAATGGTCCTAAGATACTCTACTAATGGTCTGTGAGTTCTTTCTAAGGAGCCATTTGATTGAGGGTGGTACGCGGATGTCTGCAACTTATTTATTTTAAGTAGTTTACAGACCTTCTTGAATAGGTCGCTTAAGAAATTGGAGCCCTGATCGGTAACCAAATTTTTAGGTATGCGGTAGCGAGTATTTATTTCATCAAAGAATTTTCGGGCTACAGTCCCCGCCTCTGCATTTGGTATAGCATACCAATCAACAAACTTTGTTAGGTTATCTTGGAATGTTAGGATGTATTTGTTTCCCGCATGCGTCTCTTCTAGAGGCCCCACGATGTCTAGGTAGATTTTCTCGAAGGGCATTCGAGCTGTGTCTGTAATGGTCATTGGCATACGTGTGTTGTATATTTTTATATATATATATTGGGGTGTTTTGACTCACCACTTAATAGGCACTAGGTTATATCCAAACAGTAGATACACTTTTATTTTAACATTACATGTAATCAAACCTAGAATTAAACTCTTACTGGGAATGCAATTGAACTAATTACAATCACTTCTATTTTACAATTACACTCTTACTGGTATTGCAATTGAACTAATTACAATCACTTCTATTTTACAATTACACTCTTACTGGTATTGCAATTGAACTAATTACAATCACTTCTATTTTAGTAGCCAACTCACGACGTGCAACTATCAACCAAATCTAAAAACCGACTGTGTCGAGACTTAGATTTTTCAATCGTAAGTCTCTTCGTTCAGGATAGGAAAATGCTTAATTAGCATTCCTATCCTGAGAAAATTATTTTACGCTGGGCATGTTTAAACATGCCCCGAATTATCGCGACGAACGATGGTTGAAATTGAAATTTGATATTTTCATAAATATCAACCATCGTCTTGCTACCGTGCATACATTGTTGCGATCACAATGTATGCAGCTCGCGACAATTTGCTGATAAGAGCTTTTTCGGTGAAGACTTGATCGTTTCAGTCTTCACCGACGTAAAATTTTCTTGCGCCCGATATGTATGTATGTATATATGTACATACATATCGTATATACGACAAATCTTACTGAAGGTAAAATTTGTCGTGGGGCTTTTTGTTTATCGAAACGACTTGGGTTGAAATTTAAAACTTTTATTTTTCCCAAGTCGTTTTGTGGGAAAAATATGTTGAAGGAATGTTGCGCGTAGTTGAAGAAATTGCTGATGCAACTTTCTTCGTATGCGCAAGAGATAAGCCATCCGTGCTTTTAGGCATGATTGGCTTATGAAAATTGTGATTTGTTTCCCGATGCCTTATGTATACATTTTGTATATGTAACATGCCTTCCCCCTACAAAAAAGAGAGTTATTCTTGGAAGAGGAATAACTCTCGGGGCAAGGTGGTGGTACAAGATTTTACACTGATTTTGTTAGAAGCAAATTTTGTCATTAGATTTCTTTTGGTCCGAGGTTTAGGTCCTTCTGACAGAAGTAGAATTTTTTTGTGTTTTGTGTTTTTTCGTGCCTCATATCCGACATGTTGCTGGTGGAAGCCGTAACTCACGAGGGTTTTCGCTGCCCCTCGGGGCTCACTGTCATGGTATATGGCATTTATATTCTTCGAATAACGCCTGGCTGGAGAGGCCCTTTGCGCCTGGTGCTACGTCGGAGGGGTTACCGCCCGATCACCATTTGGGGTACAGATGCCGTTCCCGGGCACTATTACCGCGTTTTGCTGGCGTTGTATCCCCACGGGGGACAGACGTTAATTGCTCGAGGTGAGTTTGCGTTTCCTTTTTGGGGAAAAAGAAAAATTTTATTGTTTGTTTTTTTTTTGTTTTTAGGCTGCGTGCTTGTTATTACCGGGGAGCACGGACTATGTGCATGCTGCCATGAGATTTTTTCATCCCCCCTTACGGATCTAATACGGGCACTAATGGTCACCCCTCCTCTCTCTGGAGATGTCATCGAGGAGGAGTCCGACTTTGAGGACTGAATATATTCGCAGTCTTTTTTTTTTTTTACACATTTTAATATTTCTGTTTTTTGTATCTTTCCTATTCCCCTTCTCTTTTCCCAATATATATAATAAAAAGAATTTTTTCTAATACTAATGAGATGTTGTTTGGTTTTTTTTTTTTGTTTTGGTCTACCTTACTTTCTTATTTTCAGGGATTTTGTTTTTTTTTTTTTTTTTTGCTTTTGGTTGAGGTTGGTTTAGCTGGTTTTGGCTGTACTTGGCATTATATTTTTTCCTATATTATGTTTTTAGGTTTATATTTTATGGTTTTTTTTTCCTTACTTATATGTTGTGTCCTATTCTAGGGTTAGTTGTTATTTAGTTTCTAGACTAGGTTAGATTTGTTATTCTACTTGTAATTTTAATTCTTTTTTTTTTCATTTCTTAAATACTATTTATTATAACAATTTGGTTACAAGGGGGAAGATATTTTTGTTTGTGTACATGTTTTTGCTTTCTGCTCTTATGCCCATATTGTTTATTTATGCATTTTTCCCACTACACGGATGGGATGAGAACGCCTTTTCTGTTCTCTTTTTTTTTTTTTGTATGTTCCTGTATTAACAACTTTTTTTTGTTTTTTCTTACTTCTATGCTTTTTAATACTATTTAGTTCTTCTCCCCTATTATATGTATATTCTTATTATTTATTTCGGTTTGTTGAAATCTCTTACATTTATTTTCTAGGTGCTTTACTACTAGTGATAGTGCTTATGACCGTTTGAAGTGGTGACACTATACCACTTGCACTGACTTAGTAGGTGGCAGGGTGCGGGTCCTTTTGAGAGGGGTAGGTTCAAATATTTCTATTCGTTCAATTTGTTCGTTTTGTTCCTCCGCCTCTAGGGTTTTTTCAGATTTCCTTAAGCGGTATTTTTTTTTGCTTGGTGCTAGCCATTTGGCGACCAGGTACAGCACCATACATGTGAAGACAGCACCAGTTAAGGACACTGATGTTGTAGCTAGTACATGTGTAGGATGGTGGTTTATAGGAGTAACTATTTTAGCTAATTTTTCGTCCAGCTCTGTAAATGACTGGGTACCCTTTAAGATGAGATTATTTGTGTCATCTCCCGCATATAGGTCTGTCTTGATTTTCTCGGTCTGTACTTTGTTTTTGGTTTTATTGAGATATTTTTCTACCACTTGCTCTAATGGAGCGATATTTGGGAAGTAGTTGGGTTGCTTGAGACTTAATGACTGGATATTCTCTGCCTCATAGTGTAGGATTTGGGATCCTACATGCAATTGGCAGGGATGGTTGATAGTGATTATTCCTTGACCTTCAATCTTTGAAGTTAAAAATTGTTGGGTACACTGGAGGTGTACAATTGTAGGTTCTATCAACGAGAATATCCACGAATTGGGTTTACTTAATTTGATAAGCAGGTCTCTAGGAGGTATTTGTGCTCTGAAATGGCACTGGGGCTCTTCCTTTAATGGATTAAAGAGCAGCTTCACTATGCATTCTTTGGATAGAGTTGCCTTTGTTACGGGAATGCCTAGCTTAGCGATGTAAGTGTCCTCTTTGGAATATTGAGTGATCTTTTTAAAGCTTTTAAGATCTTGTGTTTTTAATAATAGAATATCTTGTGTCTGTACCTGGTGCGCTACGTGCGAGTACTGTATATCGGGTACCAATGATTGTTTGTTGTTAATATGTATGGGAAAACTGTGTACTCTATACAACTTCATTTGTGGTAGATTGAAAATCGGAAGTTGTATTCGAATGACTAATTTGTCTTTGACTAGACGAGCCTTCGTTTCCGCTGTCTGATATAACAGGGAGAGACAATTTTGTTCATCTGGACAAGTAGCGTGGGACTTGTGGTATATCTCTAATAGACTTTTGGGAGACACCACTAGCGGATGCAACTGGTGATTTTTACTGGAGATTATTATGTCGAGTAAGGCTTGCTGCCTGTACTCAATCTCGACAATTTGTAAGGTCAGGCTTGAAATTATTTCCTGCCTCAATTGTCTCATCAGTAAATCATCTGTTATGTTTTGCATTCTATTTACCTGGAGATTTATTTGACATTGTCTTTCCTGCAGAGATGTCAATGGCTTTTGAATTTGTTGTAGTGTAGTTTTGACTACACTGATCTGCTGTCTTTCCAGGTCGGCTAGTGCTTTTGTATTTGTTTCGAGCTCCTCGAGTCGACTGTATACTTCCTGTTCATTAGTGCTGTCCATGGTCCCGAATAGGTAGTGCATTGCATTCCCTATTCCATCAAAGATAGATCTTGTTGATCTTGATTTTGGAACCACTTCTCGAATGACACTTGTTCTTCTCTTGATATTTTCCAAGAGAGAATGAACGTGTTTTTGTTGAACCAGGCATAGCTCATCCGTTTGAGAGCGATTTGAACATAGTCGGTGAACTAAGTGTTCCGCCTGTTCTGCCATAAGCGTTTGGTTGTCCAGTTCCATTAGATTGATCTCAGTTAAGATGTTCCATGTACTATGGTAGACTTGTAATTTTCCAAGATCCTCATACAGTATTCCTGTATTGTTCAGGGTACTTATGGTGTAGGGTTCCGTTTGTATTTGTCCCATTGCCAGATGGAAACAGCATATTAACACTAATATGTGCTTCATGTTCTGTAGAAAATGAAGGATAGGCTTCATTAGTCAATTGGTCATACTACATAGCATATAATATTTAAATATTGTATTGCTTAATTGAATCGTCGATAGTTGTATAGTGAGGGCTTAGTTGCTAAAAGGAAGACGAGATAGAACAGGGTAGGAGGACTGTAAGTCAGTTTATGCTAAATCTCGTCAAAGTAGGAGCAGTGTTTTCATTTAAAAATTGAATTGGGAGGTTGTTTAATTTACTACAATGAGTAAATCATGAAGAAGAATACAAAACTCTTAAGGCAAGGTATGACGGATGCAAGTCAAAGCATTCCAAACTCCATCATCTTCTCTATGAACTTTTAAGACGATGAGTATTGTACCTTTTCAAAAAAATTTAATTAGGGAAGTTTCATTTACAACCACGAGTAAATCATGAAGAGGTATACGAAACTCTCAAGGCAAGGTATGAGGGATGCAAGTCAAGGCAAGCAAGACAAAATTTTATTGGTAGAATATTTGATGTATTCATATGTAGCTACTAAGAAGTAAGAGTGTATATATGGACACGTTTATTTAACGTATTTTTTATTGATTTAAATAAAATTTAGGTAAGGGTTGACTTCGTGAGTCATAGTAAATAATTCCGAATGCGGAACGTTTAAGTAGGTAGTGGCTAGTTTAGTTTAATTGGCGAAACTTTGTTTCAGTGTGGCTTATTTTCTAAAAGTGTATGTACCAGTATACTACTCATAATAGGGCTTTAAACGGTTGTTGTGTACTACAACCTGCCGCTTGCCTATTTTTATGGCAGTGTTTGTTGGACTGGGTACATTGATTACCAGATATGGGCCAACCCAGATTTGAGACAGTTTGTGTTTGCGGCTTTCACTTTTGAGGAGGACTTTGTCTCCTAGGTGGATAGTGAGAGGACTGATTGTTTTGTCGTAATATGCCTTTGAGCGTTGTTTGCTGGCTAAGAGGTTTTTACGAGCCGTGGCATATGATTTTTGTAGTCTATATTTTAGCATATGGTAATAACTTTCGTGATTGTAAACGGGTTCAGGATCCCGTTTTAAATTAGATGGGACATCCGCTGTGAAGCCGTAAAGGCAATCCATCGGGGTTAATTTCGTACCCTCGTGTACACTGTTATTGTACACGAATGCAGCGGTTCGCAGGAATTGATCCCATGTTTTGGGATTTTCGTCTACGATTGCACGCAGATATTCGATTAATGGTCTATGGGCACGCTCTAGTGCGCCATTAGACTGTGGATGGTATACGGAAGTCTGTAACTTCTTTACCTTTAGGAGTTTGCAGACCTTCTTGAATAGCTCACTCAGGAAATTGGTTCCCTGATCGGTGACTATTCTCTTTGGAATGCGATAACGCGTGACAATCTCATTGAAAAAGATTTGCGCCACCGTTACTGCTTCTCCATTAGGTATGGCATACCAATCGACGAATTTGGTAAGGTTATCTTGAAAAGTAAAGATATATTTATTACCTGATATGGTCTCTTCTAGTGGACCTACTATATCGAGGTAAACCTTGTCGAAGGGTTATTCTGCGATGTCCGTTATTACCATGGGCATCTTGAATTGTGGGGATGCTCTCATTGTTTGGCACTTAGGGCATTTCTTTATGTACCTTTTTATATCGCTAAGCATGTGTCTCCACCAATACTTGCGTCTAATGCGTTTATAGGTTTTAATGACACCCTGATGGCCGCCGAAAGGAGAGTCGTGATAATCCTTTAGGATTGTTTGAACTTCATTGGGGCTCGTGATTATTTCAGGTGCCTTGACTGGACATATTTCTTGTTCAAGCGTAGCCGGGGGTTGTATTTCTGACTCTGGGGGTTTATTTTCTTTATGTTCCGCTGCCGTGGGCTGTTTTTCGGCGCTGGGGCTCGTACTGGCCTCTTGGGCTTTCTGTTTTTGAGCTCTGGTCACGGCGAAGCAGTGAGCGGGTTTCCTGGTTTTCTTTTTATTTGGGGGATTATTTTCCTCCACATCAGAGTCTATAGTGTGGTGCACTTGGGCTTGTACCGTTAAGGTATTGCCTGTATTGTCTTCGCTTAATACTTGTGGAATGCGGCTTAATGCATCCGCATTGGTATTATACTTCCCTGGTTTGTATTCGATGGTGTAATCGAACTCTGACAATTTGTGGTGAAATCTCACCAAACGGGAAGTTGGGTCTTTAACATTAAAGACTCCTTTGAGAGGCTTGTGGTCAGTGTAGACCGTGAATTTCCTGCCTTGGAGATAGCATCGGAAATTTCTAGTTGCCCAGACTATAGCCAATAACTCCTTTTCAATAGTGGAATAGTTTTTCTCGGCTGTATTTAGTGTTCGGCTTGCATAGGCGATAGGCTGGTCTTTTCCCACTTCTCCTTGGGAAAGTACAGCTCCTAAAGCCTCGTTACTGGCGTCCGTTGTGAGATTGAATGGCTTTGTAAAATCTGGATAGATTAAAAGCGGTGGGGAAATTAGGGCATTTTTAATGCTTTGGAATGCCTCTTGGCATTTCTCGGTCCAACTGAATTTTACATCCTTTCGGAGCAGATTCGTTATTGGACGAACGATTTTAGAGAAGTCCGGAATGAACTTCCTGTAATAATTGGCAAATCCCAAAAAGGACTGTACTTGCCTTACTGTTCTTGGAACAGGGAATGTCTGGACGCAGGCCGTTTTGCTGGGGTCTGGTAATGCACCTTCGCTAGAGCATTTGTGCCCTAGGTAAACAACTTCTCGTCTCAAGAACTGGCACTTCTCTGGCTGCAGTTTGAGGTTATTTTCTCTCAATTTGTTGAAGACTTTGCGAAGCTTATCATTGTGATCATTTAGGTTCTTACCATAAATGACGATGTCGTCAAGATAAACGAAACATTCGAGGCCTTGTAGGCCTGTCAGAACGAAGTTCATGAGGCGTTGGAATGTAGCGGGAGCTCCTTTGAGTCCGAATGGCATACGCTTAAATTCGTAGTGCCCGTAATTAGTGCTAAAGGCGGTCTTATATCGATCCTTTTTGTCGACTAAGACTTGGTGATAGCCGTTGGCCAAATCGAGAGTGGTAAAGTACCTGGCATGACCTAGTTGGTCAAGAATATCCTCGATTCGTGGTAGCGGAAATGCATCGCCAATTGTCTTTTCGTTCAATTTACGAAAATCGACAACGACGCGCCACCTTTTTTCACCATCGGGTCCCGCCTTTTTGGGGACTACTAATAAGGGTGAATTCCAAGGGCTTTTGCTAGTTTGGACTATCCCGTTATCTAGGTTTTCTCTTAATTGCTCGTTGATTACTTGTCTCTGGGTTTCTGGTAATCTGTAGGCCTTTTGGTTTATGGGCGTTTGGTCTTGTATTAAAGGGATATTGTGGGTGATAGCATTTGTATATGTCAGCTTGTCACCTTTAAGGTAAAAGATATCGTTGTACTCATAACAGAGTTCGGATATCGAAGCTTTTTCTTTCGCGTTTAGATTTGGGTCTAGGCTGAGCTCTTGGTCTAGCCTGTTGACTCGCGGAGTATTCGTGGGATCTTCCTGATCCGGAAATAAGTATCTTACGTGTTGTAAGATAGCTGTGTTTTCCGAAAAGCTTACGTTTCTTTTCTCACTTTGTGTAGCTGTGTACTTACTATCTGTTTTACTTACATTACTAGATGGCAGGGGATGGGCTTCCTGCAGTTTTAATGGTGGAGTACCATGTTTTATGGGTACTTTTGATTGGTCCGAGTACTCGCACGTATTCGTTTTTTGGCTTATGGGCCTTGAAGAATTGGTTTTCTTAATACTGTTTGACGGTGGAGCCAACTTTGCCTTCAATGAGGTCTTACGGATCTCGCACGCGTCTTTTATCGGGCTCATTGGCCACTTTTTATTCTTAATACTAATCTTATTAAGTGGTGGAGTCGACTTTGCCTTTAAATAGGTCTTACTGAGCTCGCACGCACGGTTGATGGGGCTCTTGGGCCACTGTTGTTTCTTAACACTAACTTTGTTGGGTGGTGGAGTCGTCTTTGCCTGAGAATAGGTCTTACTGAGCTCACACGCACCTGTTGTTGGGCTTCTTATCCTTGTGGTTATCTTACATCTAGGTATATTGGATGGAGGAGTCAGCGGCATTTTGCTTGTCGGCTTCTGGAGCTCGCTCGCATCTTTAGTCTGGCTATGGGGCCATGTAAAATTTTTGTAACTTATTTTCTTGGACGGTGGAGTCATTTTTGCCTCTACTCGGGTCTTACTGAGCTCGCACGCGTCTTGAATGGGGCTCTTGGGCCACTGTAGTAACTTATATCTAGGTATTTTTGAGGAGGAAGTCTTGTTTGACTTCTGTTCCGCCTTGGGAAGCTCACTGATGTTCGTGTTACTCGCTTGCGATTTATTTGGCTTGAGAACGTGTTGTGTATCAGTGGCTTCTCCTATTGGGATGACGGCGTAGTCATGTATAGGGAGCAGTTGTAACAATAAACTGTTGATGACTACTTGGAAATTGTTAATGTTGAGTATGGCAACTAGCACTGTTTCTTTCCCAGTAGGGAGTAAACTGTTGGCCAGGAAGACTCCATCGCCTATCTCTTTCGATAGACAGAGCATTTCTTCCTTCACTTGCAACGGGACTGTGGTGATCATTTGTGACCTAGCAGGTATGCATATTGGTTCCTCTAAAGTAACCAGATGCTGCCTCATTTCGCAGGTTTCTTGATCACCCAGACAGCTCTTTTCGCATTCCGTCGGCTCTTGTTGAACCTGGCAGCCAGCATTACTCTTTTGAGATGCCTTGGAGACACTGCATGTAGATAGCTTAACCTGTTTAGGTTCCATCTTTTCTACAAGTGACCTCACTTCGACTGTTTTTCTGGAATACAGCTTGTCCGTTTTGCATGACAAGGGCACAGTAAACTCTTCGGGATTTGTTTCCGTACAAGGAAACTTGAGTGCTTTATTTGGGCCTTCAACATTACAATTGTTTGATAGGAAATCGTTTCCTAATAGGCCGTCATCGGAAAGACCTGGCAGGTTTTGTACCACCTGAAACTTGCAGGGAATTTTATTTTTAAAATTGAAGTTGCCCTTGCAATTTCCCAATGTCTTTCCGGTTCCAAAAGGGGTCTGTAAAGTGCATGCCTCATTGGAATTAATTATATTGAGGTCTTTAATTGCTCTTTTCTTAATAATACTAACCTCAGCGCCAGTGTCCACTACTAGTTTTGTATGGCCGTTAAGGCTTATGTCCAGTGGAAGTTTCACTGTAGGGACACCGGATTCGGGCGCTTGAGGTGACCCTTTTGATTTGCGTTGTGGGTTTAAAGTCGAGCCGGGGAGTTTTGGGTCGACTGCATGTCGTTTCCCTGACTCCGGGCTTCCCATTTTTTCATTTGGCGGCAATCATCGTCTGCGTGTCCTCGGCGACCACAAAAGGTGCATTTGAGTCTTATGTTGAAGACTTGAGGACTTTTTGTGTTGTGTTGTTCTTGTGTAGATCTATTGGAGAGGCGTGGAGGAACAATTTGTTGCGTCTGTTGTCTTTTTCTGCAATCACGGACGTCATGTCCATAGATTTTGCAGTTTGAGCAGAAAGGGGTGTTCTTGCGCTTAAGGCAATCTGAGTACGTATGACCCTTTCGCTGGCAGAAATTACACGTGATGTTACGGACCAGTGCATCTGTATCCGAGTTTCTGGCATCAGTGTTTGTAAAGTGCCTTTGCCGTGACTGTGATGAACCTGCATTATTCACATTGCGTGAAAACTGATGTGGGTTTGGAGCTCGAGGTGATGCGAACATAGGTGTAGATGGCATTTGATAGTAAGGAGCTCTATAGTAAGCTCTCACTCGTAGATCTGGGTCTACTGGAGCCATTGGAGGAGCTTGTACCAGAGGAGTCTGGACGAATGTAGCACTTTGTTGTAGTTTCTCCATGTCCAGGGTCTTTTGAATTAATGCTTCTAAATCACCTTCTCCCTGCGTGAGCAAATATTGACACAGGTGTGGGTTAGTTACTCCACTCTTCAAAGCGTTCTTGGCAAAATCCATCAGCTGTGTTTTCACAGCAGGGACTGCCTCAGCTCCATACTTCTATGTCGCTGCCTCGTTGCAAATCGTCAACAACTGTTTCAATCTTGTAATGAACACAGTGAGAGATTCTAACGGGTTTTGCCTAGTAGTGATTAACTTATTCACTAACTCTTGGTATGTCTCACGGGGAAGGTATGTTCTATTTAGACGTTCCTCTACTTCACTAAATGAAGCATGGACGTCTGAAGCAAATAATTGGTATGCGTCACCTCTGAGTCTTGTGGGAAGGACCTGAATGAAAGCCACTTTTTCTTCATTGTTTAGGCACTGCATAGTTTGTTTGCAGCAGCCAATGAAGGTTTGTAGCTCTCGTCCCAATTGTGGGGTACTTTCACCCGAAAATAAGGGGACGAGTTGAGCTGTGAGCTTAGCTACCTTTGCGTAGTCCACCATTGTGTTTAGTCTATTGACTGGAAATTTAAATTTGGGTGGACTAACTGGGCTTGTTTCTGGGCTGACTTCCGTTAAGGATTCTTCGAGCCAATCTATTAGCAGATCTTCGGGAGTTGGTTCAGCTGCTTCACCGTCACTGTCACTATCACTATTTGCACTTTCACTTAACCTAACACTCTTATTCTTCTCTAAGTCTAAATTTGGAGTTTCAGTACTCTCCTTATCTACTGGGAGGGAGCGCGTGGATTCAGCGAGCCTACTTAGTTCCTCACGGAACCGAACTGTGTTTTCCTTCAGTGTCTGTATTTGTGCGAGACTAACTTCGCGGGTTTGACTCAGTTTTTTGCTGAGTGAATCACACTGAGTAATGGCTAGCGTACCTGAATCTCGCGCTCTCTCGTACAATTTTGATAAAAATTTATCAAGACTTACTTGTCTATTGAGACCTGGCAGAACGGTCCCGCTTCTGAGTCGAGGTCCTGTTGGCGATAACTGTGGAGATTTATCTCCTGCAGCAGATGATGTACCTTCACCGGGGTGCTGTGTATTGGCACCTGGGGTTGATCCCGCGTCGGCTAAAGATGGAGAGTTTTCCCTCGCTGCTGCGTCTGTTTCCTGTTGAGGTAGAGCAGGATTGTCGGCTGGCATATGATGCGCTGTTTGGTGAAAGGGGGGCTCCTTGCCTGCTTAAGTCCCTTTGCTGTGATTGAGAGGGGGGTTTCTATAACCGCCTTCGAGTTCCCTCTCAATCCTTGGTCGGTTGATTTCGGTTTGTTTTGCGGCTGGGGGGGGGCCTTTGGGCCGTCTTAACTTCCCCTGGATCTAGTTGAAAAGGGGGCTTACGAGCCGTCTTCGATTTCCTCTTCAACTCAGGATCGTTGACTGCTAGTGTTTGGTTATCTGCTTGGCTGGAACTTCAGGCTGCTTATCGAGCTGTGTCCTGGCTGATCTGTATTCGTCCTTCTGGGGGGGTTCGAGATATTTCTCCTGTTCCTTCTGTGGACTGTTCACTGGTATCCCTCGGTGGTGCCTGTGCACTAATTGGGGTGAACGCTTGTCCGCCTGGAGCAGAGGCGCCTAGAGATGGTATCTACCCGAGTGTTGGGGGTGACTTGGCCTGAGTGGCTTAGTCAATGGGACCCCTTAGGATCGAAGGATTAAGGCTTTTCAAGCTTTTACGATCGTTTTGACTAGATCAAGCTTCCTCAATCCTACCGGCTGCGCCAATTTGTTGTATATTTTTATATATATATATTGGGGTGTTTTGACTCACCACTTAATAGGCACTAGGTTATATCCAAACAGTAGATACACTTTTATTTTAACATTACATGTAATCAAACCTAGAATTAAACTCTTACTGGGAATGCAATTGAACTAATTAGAATCACTTCTATTTTACAATTACACTCTTACTGGTATTGCAATTGAACTAATTACAATCACTTCTATTTTACAATTACACTCTTACTGGTATTGCAATTGAACTAATTACAATCACTTCTATTTTAGTAGCCAACTCACGACGTGCAACTATCAACCAAATCTAAAAACCGACTGTGTCGAGACTTAGATTTTTCAATCGTAAGTCTCTTCGTTCAGGATAGGAAAATGCTTAATTAGCATTCCTATCCTGAGAAAATTATTTTACGCTGGGCATGTTTAAACATGCCCCGAATTATCGCGACGAACGATGGTTGAAATTGAAATTTGATATTTTCATAAATATCAACCATCGTCTTGCTACCGTGCATACATTGTTGCGATCACAATGTATGCAGCTCGCGACAATTTGCTGATAAGAGCTTTTTTCGGTGAAGACTTGATCGTTTCAGTCTTCACCGACGTAAAATTTTCTTGCGCCCGATATGTATGTATGTATATATGTACATACATATCGTATATACGACAAATCTTACTGAAGGTAAAATTTGTCGTGGGGCTTTTTGTTTATCGAAACGACTTGGGTTGAAATTTAAAACTTTTATTTTTCCCAAGTCGTTTTGTGGGAAAAATATGTTGAAGGAATGTTGCGCGTAGTTGAAGAAATTGCTGATGCAACTTTCTTCGTATGCGCAAGAGATAAGCCATCCGTGCTTTTAGGCATGATTGGCTTATGAAAATTGTGATTTGTTTCCCGATGCCTTATGTATACATTTTGTATATGTAACACGTGTTTCTGGGCTAGCCTTCATTTTCTGACACTTTGGACATCTCTTAACGTATTTTTTTATGTCCCTCAACATGTTTTTCCATCGAAATTTCTTTTTGATTCGTTTGTACGTTTTCATAACACCCTGATGTCCACCAAAAACAGAATCGTGGTAGTCCTTTATTACCACTCGAATTTCTGTGGGGTTCGTGATAATCTCGGGGGGCTGGTTGTTAAGATTTGATCTGAGAGAATCAGGCTCTATAGGATTTTCATCACTATGTTCAGCTTGTCTGCCATAAGAACTATTAGTTTGAGATTGTGAGTCAGAACTAACTGAAGACTCTGAAGGTATTCTTTTTTGGTTTGTCATTTCGCGTGAGTCATTCGTCACATGGGTATGCTGCGACTGGGCACGAGTGATTGCAAGGCAGTGAACTGGAGCTGTATTTGATTCCTGTAAGTATGGCGGAGTATGGACTTGCGCTTGTATAGGTATTTTTGAAAAAATTTGTTCAACCTGCTCTGAGTTATAAGAACTTCTACTAAGAGCATCCGCGTTTGTGTTGTATTTCCCTGGCTTATACTCGATGGAATAGTCGAACTCAGAAAGCTTGTGATGAAATCGAACTAATCTTAAAGTGGGGTCTTTGGTGCTGAAGACTCCTTTCAAGGGCTTGTGGTCTGTATATACTGTGAATTTACGCCCTTGCAAATAACAGCGAAAATTCCTTGTAGCCCAAACAATTGCTAGTAATTCTCTCTCAATTGTCGAATAATTCCTTTCTGCCTTATTTAGAGTCCGAAAGCTATGGGGCGATCTTTACCTATGTCTCCCTGAGACAGGACAGCGCCTAGAGCTTCTTGGCTAGCGTCCGTGGTGAAGTGAGATTTCTTTTAATCTCGTTAAAAGCATTCTGGCAGTTTTCAGTCCACGTAAATTTCACATCTTTTCGCAATAAATTAGTCATAGGACGAACAATCTTGGAGAAATTGGGTATAAATTTCCTGTAGTAGTTAGCTAAGCCGAGAAAAGATTGAACTTGTCTAACTGTACGCGGGACGGGAAAGTTGTGAACGCATTCTGTTTTTGAGGGATCTGGGAGGGCTCCCTCACTGGAGCATTTGTGTCCCAGATATATGACTTCGCGCCTTAGGAACTGGCATTTCTCTGGCTGTAACTTTAAATTATTTTCTCGTAAACGATCAAAAACTTTTATCAATTTACTGTTATGATCTTCAAGGTTTTTCCCATAGATAACTATGTCATCTAGGTAAACGAAACATTCTAGACCTTGAAGACCTGTGAGAACATAATTCGTCAACCGTTGGAATGTACCTGGTGCTCCTTTCAATCCGAAAGGCATGCGCCGAAATTCATAATGCCCATAAGCTGTACTAAAGGCTGTCTTGGGTCTATCTTTAGGATGAACCAGTACCTGATGATAGCCACTGGCAAGATCCAAAGTAGTGAAATACCGGGAATGACCTAGTTGGTCCAGGATATCTTCAATCCTGGGCAATGGAAAAGCGTCACCTATTGTTTTATCATTTAATTTCCTAAAATCGACCACAACCCTCCATCGTTTTTCGCCATTTGGCCCTGCTTTCTTTGGAACCACTAACAGCGGTGAGTTCCAACGGCTTTTGCTAGGTTTAACTATTTCACTTTCTAGCATTTCATGGAGCTGTTGATTTATAACTTCTCTTTGCGTCTCTGGAAGTCGATACATTTTTTGATTAACTGGAGGTTGGTCAGAAACTATTGGAATCGTATGCGACATGGCATTGGTAAAAGTGAACTTGTCGCCAACCAGATGAAATATGTCATTGTATTGGTGGCAAATATTTAAGATAGAAGATCTTTCATCTTCAGAAAGAGTTTCATCTAATGTTAATTTTTGTTCTAGTCGTACTAGGCGTGATACTTGCATAGAGTCTGTTTGAAAGTTTGATTGAGTCTGCTTGAGTAAACGTGTAGAATTAATTAGTTTTGTATGTGAAATCTCGTTCTTCGGACAGCTAGTGTTAGTGAAGTTAGTTTCACTTTTGAAGTTAGACTAGAGCCGCAATCGCTACTTGGCTGCAAGCTGTAGGTATTGTAATTGCTATTGGGCTCCAGCGTAAGTGTGAGGTTTTTTACTGTAACACTATGGCTATTAACGTTAAGCACACCAATTAAGTTTCCTCTGTTTTCGGAACTTAGCAAACTATTAGCTAGAAAAACTCCTGATTCCACCTCTTGAGACTGACAGAGCATTTCTTGCTCTAGCGTCAAAGGTGCTTTAACTACTACGTGCGACCGCGCAGGTATGTGTACTGGCTGTGGGAATTCAATAGTATACTGCGTGATATTGTCAGTGAGAGAGATTTCCTTCAAATTTGGGTTTTTCTTCTTACTTTCTTGAAGCTCCTTTACTCGTTTGGTGGCACTGTCGTTCACCTGAGTTTTGACATAGTGGGTGGCTTGAATGGTCTCCATGGTTTTCTTTTGGTTCCCTTTGTTCTTACCAGTGTCGCAACAATGTTTCTCATTAATTGCGGCCAAAAGCGGTATTGTGAACTCTGTCGAATTGATTTTCGTGCGAGGAAATCTGAGAATTCGATTAGGGCCCTCGATGTTACAATTTTTTGAAAGAAAGTCGTTTCCTAGCAACCCGTCGTGCGAGATCGGTGTGCTGGTTTTCACAACTTGAAAATTGCATGGTATTGGGCTTTCAAAAGAAAATTTACCGTGGCAGCTACCTAGTGTTTTACCTTCACCGAAGGGAGTTTTCAACACAGTAGTATCATTCCGGTTGATTGACTCGCTAGTATTTAAGGCGTTTTGTTTGATTAAGCTGACTTCAGCTCCAGTATCCACTACTAGCCGAACCGAATTATTTTTGCCTATATCTAAAGGTAACTGAGCCAGTGATATATGTTCGCTGCTACTGGCAGGCGGCGGGGAGTACCCTAATAGTGGTTGAGAATGCATTTTAAAGTCGAGCCTAGGAATTTTCGGTCGACTGGCGCGCGTTTCCCGAAGATCTGGCCTCCCATCTTTGTTTCTGCATGCACTCAGATATGGAATGTCCTCGTCTTCCACAGAAATCGCATTTTAGTTGCACATGATAAACCCTCGGGTTACCTCGGCTTGTGTCATGGGCACGATGCGTTTGTGAGTTCTCGGGTGGATAATTATTCCTGTTTCTACAGTTTTTAGCATCATGCCCACCTATTTTGCATTTCACGCAATATGGGGTATTTTTACGCTTTAGGCAGTCGTCATAAGTATGTCCCTTAAAATTACAATATGAACATGAAACTCTAGATAATGCGGATTTGAGCTGATCCTTATGGCTTTGTGGTAGCTTGTTTGAATGGTTTTTTGGTGAGAATTGGTCAGTTAATGAGGCAGCAATTGGTGCACTTTTATCAGTGGGGTGAGGTTGATAGCTAGAAATTTCATGATTATTAGACGGAGAATGATATGTCGAAATAAGTGATGTACGTTGCGGAATTGGGTGAAATATTTGGGGTGTATGCAGTGCACTTGCTGCTTGATGGGTTATATGACCAGCTACTGGGATGGCATTAGATGGAGTTTGCACAAACGAATTCGAGAAATCCTCAGTGCGTTGCACTGAATGGATATTTCCTTGCATACCCATATATGCACTTGGGAAGTTATATAGATATGGGTGTCCTTGCTGCATGTGGGGATTTCCCTGAAGTAGTCTTTCCATGTTCAGACATTTTTCTATTAGACTAGTTAAGGTTGCTTAACTTAATGACAGAAGATGTGTACTGAGAAGTGGATTCGTTACACCGCATTTTAGGGAATTTATAGCAAAATCTTCTAGTTGCGTAGTCACAGCTTGGAGACCTGTCGCACCATACTTGTATTCTGCAGCTTCCTTGCATTGCGTTAGAAGCTGTTCGATACGGTTTGCGAAAGATGTGAGGGATTCCATGGGGTACTGTTTACATGTAATCAGCTTATTTATTAACTCCTGGTATGTTTCCCGTGGTAAATAGGACTGATTAAGTAATTGCTCCATTTCTTCAAACTTTGAAAAAGTGCTGGAGGAAACAAGCATGTACGCATTCCCTCGCAATCTTGTTTGGAGAATGTGTAGAAATGCAGATTTTTCTTCATCTTCTAGGCATTGTTCAACTTGTCGACAACATCCGATGAAAGTCTGCGCTCAGTTACAAGTTGAGGACTAGCCTCACCTGAGAATAGGGGTACCATTTGGGCAGTTAATTTAACTACCTTTTCATGATTTAGTGGCATTTTTCCGTTGTATTCCAGAGAGTCTTTATTACAATTTGTAATGACAAAATTTTCTGAAACTGACTTAGTGCGGGTCTTTGCGGATACCAAAGTTGGTAAACTACTAGTTTTTGTAAGAAATCTAACCAAGCTAAGTCGTCGGAAACGTTTACCCGAACAGTGTTCACGATACCAATTTGTGGATGGTCTGCTACAATGTGAATTTTGCTCCGTTCTCGGGCTTCCTGGAGGGTCTGTATTTTCAAAAGATAGAGAATTTATTGCCGTTTCAAAATCGGAACAAGAAGAACGTCGAGTAGGCAAAACCATAGAAATTTTTGGAAAATTTGCAATGAAAACAGTAGACAGCTGAAGAGCAAAGAGAGAAGTAATAATTAACGGCAGAAAATTTTGATACAATATTACCCACTGCGAAAAAAACGTATCAGTAGTTCCGAAAATGAAAAAAAAAAATCTCTATGGGAACAAAGAGTACGAAAAATATAAAAATTATAGAAAACAATCCAGTTTTTGAAAAACAAAATTTTGTTTATATCGAACTTCAGATTTATATTTGTATGTACGGAGAAGGAAAAAAATTTTCACTGAACACTTAAGACTTATTAAATCAATAAATAAATTATTTCACTGACTGATATGTATATAAAAAAAAATATTTGCTCTACTTAATTATAACTATTTTATATTCAATTGCTTACTTTTCCTACTTGTTTTTTTCTCAACTCTTCTGGGATGTTTCCAGCTGCCAAAACCAGGAATCTGTAGTGTCGTCCGGGAGGGAGGATTATTGAAGTGTTGATTATTTCTTGTATCCGTCTTCCTTCTTCAATTTGGGCAGGGATGAGGCCCTCTAGAATCCCGCGTTGGTGCTTTGCACGTTGGTGAGGAGGTGGCTGCTTGCTTTTATCAGCAGAGGCAGTTACAGTTGACCGACCTCGAGCGTTGGGGGTAACTTAAACGAACTTGTAGTATCCCAATTACCCCTTTTTTTATTCGTGGAGAATCGAGGGTTTTCAAGCTCTTATGTTTATATATGTATATATATAGGCAAAAACTGGCTTCCCCGATCCTACCGGCTGCGCCAATGTAACGTTTTCACGATTGGTCCAACTGTACCTTACCAATCATCAATCACACACAAACAATAAGAGTTTCAACAACAAACACTTTAATTATTTATTCTTCTTTAATATATATATAATTCTCGATAACTTGCTTTTTATTTGTTTTTCTTTAAAAATATATATATAATTCACGATAACTTGTTTTTTAAATCTTTTTCTTATAAAATCATTATTTATCACTGACCGCAATTACTTCTCGTCTCGATACAACTTTTAGAAACTTACTCACTAGAACAAACTCAGCCGACTTACTCACTAACTGCTAACTTACTTCTACCCAGCTCCAAGTTTATTACATACATCATAAAAAATTCTTATTCTACAGAAATAAACAAATTGCTGCACATCGTCATCACCTCATTAATTCACTTTGCAATTAAACAAAAAATGAATTAATCATCATTTTCCATATTTCACTTTGAACCACTTCTGGTATCGATATGTTGTGACATTTGATCCGACTTACATTTTGCAAAGTTATTAACGCAGGTCAGATTTTTTATGTCACAACAAGTGAAATGGTGTTACATGGTTTTATGATGTTGTGATGATGACTATGTGAAGCAATACCGTAACAATGTGTTGAAGTGTTTGAAAGAAACAAATTCAGTAAACAAAGACAGTATTGTTAAAAAGTGAAATAGAAACATTCATAACTTTACAGTTGCATTTCGGGAGTGTAATAAGAGTGATAGGAAACGGCATTTCGGGAGCTATTTCGAGCAAATTTAATCATTGAGAGCGCTATTGAAAGCTCCCCGTCGAGGTGGAGGGATAACTCGCGTAAGAAGAAATGATTTTGTAAAGTGGGAGGAAATAAAGACAGTGCTCGCAGACAGAATTCGATAGGGCGTTATTGTAAATGTGAAACATATCGATCCGCAGATATTTACGCAGGATGCAGCTAAATTATTTGCCCGCCGCATTAAGAATACATTAAAACGTTATTTTAATATTAAAGTTTCTACAACGTTTTGCGGTGAAATTATTAAAGAAACTGGTGACAATGAAATTATAAAAGACATTAAATATTTCCAAGTGAAAACTGCTCCAATCAGTGTGGAGGATAATTTAGAGGAGTGGTTTAAATCAAACATTTTGGATCCAGTAAACCCGCAGCTGCAAGAATTCCAGAAAAAACCAGTGGCTGGGCACTGCGCTCTATAATACATCTAGCAGTTCACATCAACAAGTTTGAACAGTTCCGAGGGTCTTCGTATATACCCCTACCAAAGAAAATTGCTTTAAAGCAAGCTTGCGTTAATGTAAAGAATAATGATGAAGCTTGCTTTGCGTGGGCCATAACATCAGCGCTTTATCCTGCAAATATTCACACCGATAGGACCTCATCATATCCACATAATTCAACCGTGCTAAATTTAACTGGAATAATATTTCCCATGACGCTTAACCAGATTAAACAATTTGAAGGACAGAACAATTTGTTAATAAACGTATTCATCCTAGAGAACGAACGTTGCTTCACCACTGTTCCAGTTAGATATACAGAGCACAAGGTGGAGCAACATGTAAATATACTTATGATACTAGACAGCTATGATAATGGGCAGGATAAAAATCATGTGGATGAAGATGATGAAAATGATGCTAGCAGATATCATTTCTGCTGGACTAAAGATCTTTCCCGACTCATATCAACACAAATTTCGAAACATAATACATAGTAGAAAGTATATACGCGACAGACGTTTCCTCTACTTTTACTCTGCTGAAAAATTAGCATCACATAGTCCTGTATGCGAGAAACAAAATGATTGCAGAATTATGGTTCCATCAGATGAAAAGAAATGGCTAGAATACAAAAATTATAACCATAAGAATGAAGTACCATTTCGTGTGTATGCAGATCTTTAGTAAGTATTGAAGCCGATTCAGGCAAACGACCAAAATACACAGCGTAACCAGGAATATGAAGTTCACAGTATAGGATTCTATTTCCACTGCAAACATGTTGTTAAGCTCTCATATTACAGAGCATATCGAGGGAAGAGTTGCCATCAATGGTTTGCTTTAGAATTACAAAAGCTTGCATCCATAGGTGTACAGTAAAAGCTGAATATCAGACCAATGCAGCCCCTGACTAAAGAGGAACGGCATTCACATATGGAAAGTGCATGCTGCCATATATGTGAAAAAACGATTGCAGCCGATGAGGAACGAGTCCGGGACCATTGCCACTTAACAGGTAAATACTGAGAAGCATAATTCAAT